>JAQSVH010000013.1:6394394-6405066 GCA_029448705.1 Adansonia digitata
TCTAATTAAAAACTCTAAGATTTAACTATTTTGATATACATAACAAAACTAAATAAATCTATTTTATAGAGTTATCACAAATATTTACATTTTCAACTTCCTTTTAATTTACCTAACATTAACCTTTTGAGATATTTCACTATGACATGTTGATAAATAATTGCCAAACAGGAAAAAAAAAAAAAAAGCTTATTCAATTTTGAGGGGTTTGCATTTAAATTTTCAAAGATAACCTGAATAATAATGTCCCAAAATTATATTTGAAGATCTGTGTTGCATTTTTGTATTTTCATATATCATAATTATGTTTAATATATTATATTTAGAAGGGGATCTATATATAATATAAAACTAAATTAATTTCACATACTTTTATATTTTTATATATGATTAATATATCAACAAACCAACTGTTAGATTTAATAATATAATTATACTCATCATAAGCTTAATGTTTAGTATCAACTTGACATTTCGATTATATCGATCAAGAATATTGGTTTTTTTTCAGTGTTTATTTAATAATTGAAAGTTTTTTATATCAAACAAATAGTTAGAGATTTTTATTTATTCAAAACTTAATATGCATCATCTACGTCAATAGAATATGAAATAAGATCATCTTACTATACAAATACAAATCACATATAAAGTTATGAAAGTATGTAAAACTAATTTAGTTTTACACTAATTTAGTTTTACACAAACATAAGTAGATCTTTTCTCTTATGCTTATATAAATTTTAATATCTTAATAATTCGTATTATAGATTATTAATTTATTTTAATTTTATAAATTTAAATTATCTTTAAAAGTTTTCTTTTTATTATAATTTTATATATTTTTAATATTATTTTCTTAATTATAATAAAAATTATTTCTATTATTATAATTGAATTTTTGTATTTATGAATATTAGTAAATATTATAAAAAATATTTTTTACTTTAATAAAATAATTAAAAAGATCAATAATAATTGTTTTAAAATAAAACGAAATTTATAAAAATGTAATCAAATTTTATTTTATATTACTTATAAGATTAAAACAAATTAATACATATTATATTTCTTACAATAATATCAAAATATGATTTAGTATAAATATATTTTAATTTTCATAAGTATACATTGATTTATAGTAAATTATATAATATTCTATCGACATCTTATTTATCATTTTTAAATTTAAAAGTATAATATCTTCTTATGCAATATAATAATAAAATAGATAATAATATATCTTTGATAATACATATTTTTATCTTAATAATTGATATGTTCAGTTATAATAATCTCTTATCATTTTATTTAAATTAAATTATACATTTTTTTTACAAGTATACATGTTTTTTTTTTTTGTAATAAATATGCCACTTTTAATTTCAAATGTATAATCTTTTAAGTTTTACCAAATGACTTTTTCGAAATATATAAAATAAGCCATTGATACATACATATATATATGTATATCTTATTAAAAGGGTTTGTATAAGTTGTAATCATATTTTATTATGTGATATGTAATAAGTTAATGATTTAATTAGAAAAAAATGTGTTGATTTAATTTCAAATTTATAATACCTTATCTTATGATTTAAATTAGTTTAGTCAACAATCATAATATGGATCCTTTTATGATCCTCGCTATCAAGTTTGTAAAAAATTATTTTCTATTTTACTGTAAAGAGCCACAAACTAAAGTATGCATATATATATATATATATTAATATTTCATACACTTACAATGAAAATCTTTTAACTTTACAAATGGATTGAAATTATCATGTATCTCACTTTTATTTTTAATTATTTTTATTATATTTATAGGATATGGAGTTTAAAAACTCAATTCGCAATATATAAAATAATTTTTCATATATATATATATATATAGAAATAATCTTTTATATTAATACAATAAAATTTATATATTATATAAAAGTATGATGTATGTCAATATATCAGTGTATTAAAAATTACATCTTAGAGCAAATTGACACACTCAAGAAGCAATTAGAATTGACGAAGGCAATTCCACCTAGCGATGAAATGTTAGAGGATACTAGAACTCTAAAAGGAGAACTAATAACATGTTACTGGAACAAAAGGAAACATATTGGCTTTAAAGGTCTTGAATTAAGTGGCTAAGGGAGGGTGATAAAAACACTTCCTTTTTTCATATCCAAGCATCTCAGAGAAAACGTAGAAATTTCATCTGGGGTTTGATGAACGAAGATGGAGTCTGGTGTGAGAAGGAAGAAGCTATCCATGACATAGTCACTACTTTTTTTCAGAGTTTGTTCCAGTCGTTGAGGCCATTAACTCTTGTATTACTGATGATATGAATGGAAAGCTTTGGCATATTATTGGTAATGATGTCGCAAAATTCCGTTTAGACAATCTAAATAGCAGGCAAACATAGGCGAGATTAACCATACCCACATTGCCTTCGTCCCGAAAACCAAAGGCCCTACATACATTACTCAGTTCTGACCCGTAAGTCTCCGTAATGTCATTTACAAGAGGGTCTCAAAGTCCTGGTCAATAGACTTGAACACATTCTCCCAACGTGTATCAGTAAGTCAACGAAGTGCTTTCGTCCCAGGCCGCCTAATAACTGATAAAAGTCCTAGTTGCATATGAACTGTTAAGTACACCGAAAAAGAAAGGGAAAGGGAAGGATAGTTATTTTGCCCTTAAACTTGATATGGGTAAGGCCTATGATGAAGTGGAATGGAAAGGGCGGTTATGGCTGTGTCATTATGAGCTGTGTTACATATGTTTCTTATGGTTAATGGTAGTATTACTGATACTTTTCATCCTAATAAAAGATCTTTGCCAAGGCGACCCTCTCCCCTGCAGTATCGCAAAATTCAAAGCTAAATGTAGTAAAATTAAATGAAGGAGAAAAAAGTAAAATAACTAAAGTCCCTAAATTTTTTTTTTTTTAGATAAACTTTTAAATTTTATTATACCCATTTAACTTTAATTTATGTTTAAATAAGTTATTAATTTTATTTTAATTTATAAATAAATTTTAATATTTAATTTATATATAAACAAATTTTTAGTATAAATTAATTTTTCATTTAAAATAAAATTTTATGAAAATATAAATCTATCTTAGTGCAATAAAAATAAATATTTATTTTAAAAAAATAATTTAGTGATTTTGTAGTTTTTTTAAATAAAAAAACAGAGACCTCTCTGGTGTCTCCCTCCCTGGTCGCATCAGATCAATCAAAGAGAGCAGCAAATAATCAGATCAAGGAATTGAGCAAAACTAAAAAAGAAAATGGTAGGAGGAGATTCACGCTCCTGGTCCACTGCTCTCATCAAGATTTCACCGTACACTTTCTCTGCCGTTGGTATTGCTATCTCCATCGGTGTCTCTGTCCTCGGTGCTGCGTGGTTGGTACCCTTCTCTTTCAATTTTCTTTTATTTTTTCTTTTTGCTTGAAATCTTAGGGATAATTTTATGAAATAGGCATTAAATTGTGTTTTTTTTAATATATATATATATATATTCATAGGGGAATTTACATTGCTGGGAGTAGTTTAATCGGTGCCGCTATTAAAGCTCCTAGAATCACTTCCAAGAATCTCATTAGGTAATTTTTTTTTCTTTCCTTTTTTTCATTTGCTTTTCTTGCATGATTTAATCCGGGAAACCATCCATTCGTTATTATTCGTAAACCCTAATCTATTAATTAAGTTTGTTCTAAGATTTATTAATAAACTACCCTGAGTAATGCTTTATTCTCAGATTTCTTGAATTGAACTAAAATTTGTTATTGGCATTTGAAATTAGAGAGCGGAAGTAGGAAATGCTCGGCTATGTATCATATTTTTTAAAGTTTTTGGTGTATTCCATGGCCTTTGATCTATATAATGTTTATGCTTGGATCTTCATTCCAGCTATGAGGTGAAAGAAAGGGCGAGTGGCATTTTCTTAACTACAATCATGATTAACAAGAGTAGTTGTAACTTTAGTTTTCTTATGTATAGATTCTTTTTATTTGTTCCCAGATATTGACTTTCAACTTTAGAGATGGCCTCTGCCGTCCATTGAAATGCGAGACAAGTTGCCTTTAACTTATCCAATTCAAGTACTGTCTGCTGATCAGTTGTAAATTAGAGCGGATGGACTAATTGAAAACAATTATTAGTCATGAAAAAGGATTCAATAACTAAAAATGTCTCGCCTTTTCAACTGGACTTGTTCAAATTTCCGATCTGAGTTAAGTTTTTTGCAGCTTTGCTGATTATGGATTAGAAGTGCTGTCCTGCCAATCAAAATAGTGATTTTTTACTCAATGCCCTTTTTGTCACAGTGTAATCTTCTGTGAAGCTGTTGCCATATATGGTGTAATTGTAGCGATTATTTTACAAACAAAGTTAGAGAGTGTTCCATCATCACAGATATATGCACCAGAGTCTCTTAGAGCAGGATATGCAATCTTTGCTTCTGGAATTATTGTTGGCGTTGCAAATCTTGTTTGCGGGTTCATCTCTATCCTTTCTTTTCTTTAATCTTTAAATAAAGGTATCTGAATGAACATTTTGCTTATTTCTGTGTACTTATGATTTTTTTTATTTTGTAACAGATTGTGTGTCGGAATTATTGGAAGCAGCTGTGCACTGTCTGATGCACAGAACTCCTCGCTTTTTGTAAAGATTCTTGTCATTGAGATTTTTGGCAGTGCACTTGGACTGTTTGGAGTGATTGTAGGTATAATCATGTCAGCTCAAGCAACATGGCCTGCAAAATCAGCGTGAGTTCATGCTCGTAGTAGGAAATAACAACTTGGTTATATGAGAATGCGAGAATGCAACCTGTTTCATGTTGCAGTTTACCAGAAATGGCCTCTACATTTTTTCCCTTATTTGTTTTTCCCTTATTTGTTATTAGTAGCCATTTGTGTAGAAACTTGCTTGGAACTGTTTCATCTTTTTTGTTCTGATAATGAGTTGTTGAATGAGAAATAAAATTTCTTCTGAAATTGAAAACCATTGGTTACGGTTATGTGTGCTACTGAGATTTATTGGTTCTTTTATTTGTTTTTTGGTTAGCATTTATGTGAAAACTTGCTTCGAACTTTTTCTTTGATCTTATACTAAAACTGGGTTGTGCTAACAAAGTTTGTTCTTTTGTTATTTTTTCCGGTATAGCTACCTTTTTTATTCTGCTAATTTCTGTCATTGCTGTTCACATTTTGAACAATTTGAAGTGACCCATGGGAATGAAATGAGATATAAATAACAGGTAAGTACCGTGAGACTATAAGATGAGCCGGAAGTAGGCTAAAGTATAGAATTTATAAAATCAAGCCCTTGGAAAATGTTGCGAGTCTGTGTATTTGATGTTCATGGTGAACAAACTATCAAGCAGATAAAGAATGATTGAAAAGGGTGTTCACACTTATTTGTCCAAAATTTCCATAGATAGAACTTTGTTTGAAGCATTGCTAGTGAAAAATAGATGCAAATTTTAGTAATTAGGTTTTTTTTTATATATTCAATGGTCATATTTGAAGTACAGATTATTCGTAAACATTTCCCCTTATGGAGGTCATATAGCTATCGTTTAAGGATGGAATGGAGCATACATAGAGACAATTAATGGGAGAATAATAGTGAAGTCAGTCATGAATCCTCTGAACTTGCATTTCTTGGATCAAATGGCTCACGATTATGAAGATCTAACCCTTGTTTAATTCAACCCAACTGTTCTGCTGTGAGTAAATTTCCATTCCTCATGAATTGCTACGTCTAATATCAACGTGTTTGTGCTTCTCAAGCTATGACGACTTGCAGGTGACCAGCATCCCCAATCAGTACTACGTCCCTCCCCACTTCTCAAGCCATTTTAGCGTGTCAAATTGGTTGCAAACTGTTTAAGTTTGCAATTGTCAATTAACTTGAAAAGAAAGAATAGAGATACAAGATTAGCGAAGGCAAGCATCACAGACACACCAGATCCAATTCAGCCTTTTGCTTGGAAGTTCATAAAGTCCAGTGCGAGTTCCAGAAATAATTTCAAAGCACAAGCATTTCCTTCTTTCCTTTCAAACCTAAAGGACTTTGAAGTTTGAGCGGGTGACTGAGTTTTAGCCTTTAGGTTCATGTTAAAGTGAAGTGCTTTGCCAAACCAATGCCAGACTATGTAAAGATGAAATTCAGTTTTTAACTCGAGAAACAACTCTTATATTTGAAGAATGTCATCTTTCATCAATGTTAAATAACTAAAAATCATGCCTTTTTATGGTCCAAAAATGAGGTTATGAATGAACCTAATTCCAAACATAATTTTTATGAGACTAAACTGCACTCAAATGTAATAGTATACATATCCCAATGTTTAAGTTGATAATAAATTATCACAAAAATATTGAAATGGATTAAAAAGTGAACTGGCATTCTTCTGCTTCTGCTGGCTTGGCCATGGCCTTGTCAAGTCGTCATCAGTTCAGTGGGGAACCTTTAATTTATTGGTGACTAAATTTGCTGGCCTCCTTCACTTTGAACCCAAGGCCCAAACTGAAAATTAAAGGAAAAAAAATTCCAAATCTGGGTTGAATCTTAAGTCCAACCTGAGAAATTTCACGGTAAATGGTAATCAAAAAGAAAAACCAAATCAATGCACAGCAGCGGGAAAGGATGGACTCCAAATTTCTTTTCTTCCTCTCAGTCCCTGCTCCATTGCTTTCAAAGCCTACTTCCACTCCACACTCTTATGTCAGATACAAGAAATCTAAACTGTCTGTACCATCCCCTCACCACCATAACCATAACAAAAAAAAGAGTAAGAAATGGGAGCTGGAGGAGAATTAGCAATATCACTAGATGGAGTGAGAGACAAGAACGTGATGCAACTGAAGAAGCTCAACACTGTTCTCTTCCCTGTTCGTTAGAACAACAAGTACTACGCCAATGCTCTCGCTTCTGGCGAATTCACCAAGCTTGGTCTCCTCCTTTTTTCCCTTGCCCTCTCCCCCTCCTGTCTTTTTCTTGCCTAACATTTTCTGGGTTTTCATTAAATTATATTTGTTTAGTCCAATGTTGTTTGGCTTTGTCTTTGCATTTTTCCTTGATTCATGGGGTTTTCTTTTGTGTTTATTACTGTACGCCATCTATTGGGAATTTATTGTTGGTTTTGACTTCTGCCTTCAATTTTGTGTTTTTAGTTCTTTGCATTGGAAAAATGTTGGTCTCATTGGGCTAGTTTGATTTATATTGACATGTGATGATATCCATGATTTAAAATCGGTTTAATTATATGGTTTAATAGTAAGGTTTTCAAAAAGAGAAACTTAAATTAGGAGGATGTAATGAACTTGAAACTCTATATATTTATATTCTCCAAGACCAAAAGTTACTAGCCTTGATGTTTTAAGTTACGAGTGAAGAAATTGGCAGTCCTGAAACAAAAACTGAAACTTGATTGATTCTTCCTTATGATTGTCAAGGGGAACTATAAGTGGCCTTTGATACCAATGAAGTGTTTTCAGTTATCAGGCTAGTGTCCTCCTATTTGGTAAAAGTAATTATTTGTTAGATTAAATAGTTTCAGATTAGATTAGACCCCACTTAGAATGAACTGCTGGTCTGCGTTGCTTTTGAATTTTTAAGTAGTAGGCTAGTAGCTATCATTAAACTTTTTCTGGAGAACTTTGAAGTCCTTAAATCCCAGGCTAAACATTTTCAATTCTGAAATTCGCGGCCTTCTACAGGAGGCACTGGCTTATGGAGCTTGATGGTCTACATCTGTTTACTTAAATTGTAGAAATTTCAAAACCTGTTAAGTTTGGGAGAAGAATTATCCTATCATTTCCTTCTGTCTTGGTAATTGCATATTTGTTTTATTTTCTCCTTAATCCTTAAGTCATGCTCAGAGAAATACACTCAATCAAAGTTTTGATCAGGTCTATTCTCATCTAACTTTACAATCATAGAAATGTGCGGAGCGTGTTTGTGATGTCTTTGTTACTTAACCTTAAACATATGATATCACGTTCTATTATGGAAACATTGATTGTTAGAAAGATATAATTAATGATCTTTTATCTCTTCTTTTTGGCTTGGAACAAATGGTGTATGGTTATGCATGCGCACATGCATATCATATTATGTCATTGTTATACATAGATATTACACAAGTTGATACCTGATGAGAGCTTAAGTTGGAGCATGACCTGTTTTATCCAAAAATCAGCATGTTATTCTAGCAACCACTCTTTTGCTTGTTAACTCAGCTTATTACAGCGACAGCTGTGTCAGATCAATTGCTTGCCGGCTGGAAAACAAGGCAGGTGTGGCCATCTGTGTGTGCATCATGACATTTGGTGTCTTAGCAGGATATCGTGGGCTAGGCATTGTTGAGTAGACGAGCAATTTTTCTCCCGGAGTAGGTCTTGCCAGGGAATTATTGGAGTAATCTTAGTTCATGCTTATTGATTTTTAAATTGGTTCGAGTACCAAATTATTTTTCTGATACTTGGGATGCTGAACTATCACAAAAGAGTAATAGACGTGAATGGTTGAGAAACATGCTCATTCAAAATTAAACCTTAAGTATGTCTAAAACTGAAATAAAGGGTTCTTTGGTGACTTGAATTAGTATATTCCTTCATAAATTATCAATACCTATAATCTGATTCAGACCAGCCCCTTGTTTCACTCGCCCTCTTAAAACTTCCAGACACATTAAGGAGGACAATAGTGGTTGTCGTCTGCTAACTGCAATGAGGTTAGCGGTGAATAAATGGAGAATGTAATGTAAAGAACTGCTTCAAACATGTTTTTGCAGAAATTATGTTCCCATTGATTCTGAATAAAAAACCGTAGTTCATTAAAAACCTTGTATCTTCAGTTTTCTACTTTGTCAGAAAGTTTTGCTTAAATCTTGAAGTTTATGCTGGTACAAAGCTATTGAAACATGCCCTCGATCTCTGTTCGAAACAAAACTTACCAGAAATCTACTTGCATGTTCAGACAAACAATGAAGATGCCATCAACTTCTATAAGAAATTCGGATTTGAAATCAGAGAGACAATCAAGAACTATTACACAAGCATCAACTCTCCGGACTGCTTGGTTCTTACCAAGTTTATCACTCCATCTAAAGTGAAGAAATAGCAATTCAAAGCTAGTACTGTTCTCAGAAGCATTGGTTCTTGTTGTCTTATTGAATTTTGTTAATTCCTATACTTGGGAATTATTTTGATGATAAGGATTTTATAATGCATGAATGACATGAGCTATGGCATTAACGAGGTGCATTATGAACGGTTTTATATATATGCATCCAACTTTATGTTTTGAGCTGAAATTTTGTTATTCTTGTTTGAAACCTTTTGTCAGTCAAAGTGACCATAGCCAGTCGATATGAATAAAGTGTTTAGTTGTGTAACTGAGCACCAGTAGTCAGCCCCAGCAAGTTGCAATCCATACTTTTCTCCTTATATTAGTATGAATTTGATACAATTGGTGTAGTTACAATGGACTTTATCCAGATTACTATTAACATTCTACCTGTGACCATTTCAAATCTATGTTACTTGGATTTTCATGTATTTGGAGAATCCTTGGAAGATCATGTCTCCATACCAATGTTCGTATATGCATTGGACATAGATATGAGACATAACTACTTCAAGAAAAATGAAGAATCCAAACAACATAGTTTCGAATTGTTAACAGTCGTAAATAGGTGAATATGCATGTGAGTTTTACATAAATTTAGCGCCCTTAATTGAGAGTGCTATTCCTATATTTGCATTCTTTGAACAACAATAGTGTTGGCCTCATGTATTCTTCATTATTTGCCCGTTTTCACAAGTGTACTTGGAGAAAAATTTTGTCAATGATCTTCCTTTGGCCATTGGGGTTATAAGTTTGTTTAAATTAAAATGAATTCATTCATGAATATTAAACAAATATGTTCATAAACATATAATCGAAGATGTTCGTAACTAATTAATTTTTTATTCATAAACATATAATCGAATGTGTTGTCCATCAATTAAAATTTTGTTCATGAATAATAAACAAATAAATTAAAACAACTTTAAACAAATCAGAAAAGAAATTAAATAATATTAAATGAGTCATAAACAAGTTGCTTATGAATATAAATAAACAAAACATACCGTGTTTGAGCTTATTAATAAACGACTTTAAAATTTTATATATAATTTATTTAGTTTTGTAAACAAATATAAAAAAATTAAATTGTTTATGAATCGTTTGACATTTAGCTTGATAAAATGAATATAAAAAATAAAAATAAAAATTGAATTATTCATGAATCATTCGTCAAACGATTTGTATAATAAACTTATAGCTTACTCCACCCTAGACAGGGATTGCAAATTGCTATGAAAATGTTTTGTATAGGCTGTCCAGTATAAATGAGGTGGCGAAATAAATTATAAAAAAAGAACTATGGATAAAAGGCAGCAGGAAAACGTGAACAAAGGAGCAAACACTTACTGCTGCCGGAGCTCCTAACCTCTATAATTTATATACACACACACACACACACACACATATACAAAGTTCAAATTTACTAAGTTTGACAAGGCTGGTCGTGATAGGAAGTGGCAATGATTTATTGCATTTTATCTACATGAATGTGAAATACCAACGGTTTGGACACAAAGTAATT
>JAQSVH010000013.1:6486474-6502789 GCA_029448705.1 Adansonia digitata
GAATTAAAGCCAACAGTCTTGCAATCTTAACTGATGCAGCTCATCTCTTGTCAGATGTTGCAGCATTTGCAATCTCCTTGTTCTCTCTTTGGGCATCAGGGTGGGAAGCAAATCCACGTCAATCCTATGGATTCTTCAGGATTGAAATTCTTGGTGCCCTTGTTTCCATCCAAATGATATGGCTTCTAGCTGGCATCCTTGTTTACGAAGCCATAGCTAGACTTATCAATAATACAGGTGAAGTTCAAGGCTTTCTCATGTTTGTGGTCTCTGCGTTTGGTCTGGTGGTTAATATTGCTATGGCTCTCTTGCTGGGTCATGATCATGGGCATGGACATGGGCATGGCCATGGCCATGACCATAATCATGGCCATGGCCATGGTGGGAATGATCATGACCACCATAAACACAGCAATAGCCATGACATTGAACCACATGATCATGGATTAAGTATAACTTCTCACCACCACCACCATCATCATCACTCGAATTCTAAACTTGATAATGAGCATCATCATACTTATGATGCTGACCACCTAGAGCCTCTGCTTAAGACCTACTCAGATTGTGGAAAAAAATCAGAAAGTGGAGTACCCCACAAGAAGGAAAGAAACATCAATGTACAAGGGGCTTATCTTCATGTCCTGGGGGATTCCATTCAGAGTGTTGGAGTGATGATCGGTGGAGCAATTATTTGGTACAAGCCTGAGTGGAAAATAATTGATTTGATATGCACCCTTATATTCTCTGTTATTGTACTGGGAACAACCATCAGGATGCTGCGAAACATTTTGGAAGTTCTTATGGAGAGCACACCCCGAGAAATCGATGCCACAAGGCTTGAGAAGGGTTTATGTGAGATGGATGAAGTTGTTGCCATACATGAACTGCACATTTGGGCCATAACCGTTGGTAAGGTATTATTAGCCTGCCATGTCTTAATTAAGCGTGAAGCTGATGCTGACATGGTATTGAACAAGGTTATAGATTATATCAGGAGAGAGTACAATATCAGTCATGTGACTATTCAGATAGAGCGCCAGTAAATACGCGCAGTAAGTTTTGTAATTCTACTCTTGTTGTCTAGTTTATTTTTAATATTTCGATTTCTACCTATCATTATATTTGTTTCTGCTCGTGATTGCAAAACTGCCATCACCTATCAAGTTGGTTGTATCTTCCCTTTGGGAGGGTGATCTATACGCTCATTGGTCTTCGAATATCTGATTGCTGCCGTCGTGCTCCATCGGCCAGACTCTGGCGTTGTAACCATGGTTGATCACTGTTCACCACCACTTATGTGAACATTCTAGAGAGAGAAAGTTCCTTTTTTCAAAGCCTCTTAAAAGAGCCAACCTAAGTTCCATATATCTTTGGGTACACGGCAGAGGTAAACCCCTTGTTTAAATCTCCATAAGAACAAACAAAACCAACAAAGAGAAAATTAATTAGATGAAAAGACAAAACCTTTAAAGATTGATGAAAGTTACAGATAAAAATTAGTGCACAGTGCAAAAGGAGATTAAGACAGATGCAAAGGATCAAAGGCTTTTGGATTTTATCTTTAGCACAATTTCTTGACAGCCTTCAAGTTTCCATTGTTTGTGTTTGTTAAGAAAATGAAAACAAAAATAAAAAGTGATGAAAGGGGAAGACGCAGAGGTTATAAAGGAACAGAAGCTATTATTGGTGGGTGCTGAATAAGCCTTCACTGAGAAGGCATTCCTATTCAACCCCTCCGAGTCACTAGGGAAATTGAGCCAAACACTTATGTGTGGGGCCCACTGCATATGGATGTAATATGGGCCGCACGGAATATCTATTACGTCGAAACAAAAACACCGTTAAAGTTCGATGAGAATAGGATTTAAGACTCAATAATGCATTTTGCTTATCTTGTGAGTTCTGCCAGACCTAGAACCAACCCAAGTCAATAGACTTATATCAAGCCAACAGCCCTAACGATCCAAGTCAAATGTCACCGGACACGTGAATTCCGCCTAACCCTCGAAGGTTGGCTCGCGCTCTACTTACTATGAGCACATCGTTTATACCAGTAATCACTAAATCCAATGAATAGATGACACGTGGTGTCTTATCAAGTCATCCGAACAGAGCAGCAGAAGTAAGGGCTAGTCTATATGCGAGAAATTTTAAAGAAAGCACTTTAATAGGAGCTTTCCCGCTTCTGACGTGGTGAACATCGTTTTCATTATGTCGAGGGTATTTAACCTTTTCAATTGTTTAAATCGACCGAGAGATTTTAAATGATTTTTTTTAATTTTTTTAAAATTAATTTATTATTAAAAAGTTTTCAAAAATTAATATTATTAAATTTTATTGTATAATTTTATTATTATGTGAAATATAAAAATTTAAATTTTGAATTTATTTTTTATCTTAAATCATTATTTAATTAATAAAATTTTTTATCTAAATTTAATTATATAAATATTAATATAAAAATATTTTTAATATTTTAATAAGAATTATTACGTATGAAAATTTATATAATTATAGAAGACTCTAAAGATGATTATGATACAGTAAAATATATAAATATTATATGAATATATGAATTTAATATTTTAATTAGGTAATATTTTATGTTTGATAGTATCACATTTTACATGTAAATCACAAAATCGGTGGTCCATTTTAGAAAATATAAAAATTTTGCTTACTTCAAAATTACTAAAAAATTAATTTCTACATATATAAAATATTTAATAAAAATTAAAAAATTATATTTAATTTTCTTTAAAAAATGTTTTACATAAATATATTATAGTTTGGTAATATTTAATAGAAATTTGCAATGCTTGTATATAATTTGATAATGTTTAAATATAACAAATTACATACAAATATTATGTTCAAAGATTCTTTAGCCACATATGTTACCTATAATATATTTTACATACAAACATTACCTGGACTCTAATAGTTTTTGTAAATTGTAATATATATGTGTAACTGTCGTAATTTTTAGTTATAATTCTTAGTAACTAACAAAAAAATTTAATTTTTATCATAAAATTAAATTTTATTTAGATAATATATTTATTACTAATATTAAAAAATATACTAATAAAATAAAAACATTTAAAAATTTTTAAAAATTTTTTCACTTAAAAAATTACTAAAAAATTAATTACTTACATATATAATATATATTTTTTTAGTTTTAAAATCTATTTGGGTATACTAATAATAATTATATTTTATTAAGAAAAAATTAATTTTTTGGTAAAATATATATTTCTTATTATTTGGTAAAATTACAACTAAAGACTACAAAAATTATATATAAATATCATCATTTAAATAATATTTATATGTAATTTATGTTATATGTAATGTATTTATATAAGGAATTTTGGAAGGTATGTTTGTATATAATTTATTACATAAAACTATTACAAGTTTTACGTAAAAGTATTATCAAATCTGTAACGTATTATGTAAGATATTCTTTTAAAAAAATTAATTATAATTGTCTCAAAATTATTTTTTATTTTTTGTTAAATATATTATAGACAGAGAAAATTAATTTTAGTGGTAATTTTTTAAGCGAAAAGTTTTTTATATTTATCTCAAAATTAATATATAATTGAATTAAAAATATTTAAATTATTTTGTAATTAAAAAAGTCTTAGATAAAAAAATGTAAAAACAAAAGTAAATAAAAAATAATTAATTAATAAAAGATAAATTTATTCTTTTAGTTAAAATTCACTTAATGAATAAGCCCTCCAAAGGTTAATGTATCAAGTGGGCATTGGTCAAACGATGGGGGAAAATGTATTTTCTTACTAAGGTTTAGGAGTTAAACGTACTTTTTCTTAATAAATATCATTGAAAAATGTTAAAAAAATATAATTTTTTATTTGATAAGAATAATTTCAAAAATTACAATACATTTTTAATAAAATATTTAATAAATCAAACATAATAATTTAATTTTTTTAGAATTTTAATAAGCACGTGTATACCGAACATTGTGATGTCACTTCTTCAGCAATTATATTCTCAACAATTATATTTTTAAGAATCACAATCAATTGGATAAAATACCAAACGTCCCTTAACGTAAAAAGGTATGAATTCTTGACAATAGATTAAGCAACTGAAGTTTTGAACAAGTCCAGACAGCATTCTGTATCAAGTCCCCTCTCCCAGAACTTTTCATAGAATTCGCCATAGGTGAAACTTCGATAGATTGCAGGGTGCTCATCGTCAACCAACTCCGCAGCGGGACATATCAAAGCATCAGGTGACGGGCAGTAGAAGGTAGGGATGGATATTCGTTCTTTGCTGCAGTTCACAACAGCTCGATGGAGCACACTTTTGTAACGATCATTGCTAATTACCTATTAAAAAGATTAGAACTTGGTTAGCACTTTATGCCCTTCCACAGTCGCATCGGATCAGGTTAAAAATCTATTTTACTATTCATAATATTATTAAAATATTAATTTTTATATATTTATAATTAAATTTAAATAAATATATTTTTATTATTAAATAATAATTTAAATCAATTTAAATTTGTACAATTTTTATACACTTTATTATAGCCTATGTCATCTAGCTATACTTCTATGACCAAATGGGAGTTGGAAAATTTTTGGAGGATCAAACATAAATTTATCATATTTTCAAGTGATATGCAAGCTAACTTTTAAAGGGTTTTAAAAAATTTATGGGTCAAAGCTCCACCTGCCCCCATTTAAATTCGCCCCCTAGCTATGACCACCAAGCAAGAGAAGGATTACGCGAAGCTAACTTGAACATAGCTTAGCGGTAAATGATATCTCTTCAAAAAGAAAAAAGTTTAAAAGTTCAACTTTGTTTTATTACCTTATAATTTAGATTTATACACAGTTAAGCCAAAGCCCAAAATCATGTACTTTTAGAAGGGTTGACTTTGAAGGGCAAAAAAAAAGGTTTAACTTTCATTCATTGGAAAGACTTAGTCGCTCCAGCCAAATGCATAAATAATAATTAGAACTGTTGCGTGAATTTTCTTAACTACAGTATTCAGCAAATATATTTCTATTAAATTCCAGTTCAATTTTGGCCAATAATACTTTTTGTTATTGACAAATTAACAAGTAAATGGAAGATTGACCTGCATTTGATCACCGATGTTGACAATGAAGGTGTTGGGGATAGGATTGACGGCAATCCACTTGCCATTTCTTAAAACCTGTAATCCTGGCACGTCATCTTGAAGAAGAAGGGTTATTAAATTAGGATCAGTATGGGCAGGCAACCCAAAAGTAAGATCTGGTTGTGGACATGGTGGATAGTAGTTTAAGGCCATGTGTTGCCCATGCTTGCTTAACGTCTTATCTATGTGATCCTTCTTCAGGCCCAAGCTCTCTGATATGGCCTCAACCAGTCTTAGCACTAAATGTCTAACACTTGTGCAATAGTCGGCCACATCGTCCCTGTCAGGAAGCCGAATGTTGAAATAATTCAATCATAGTTAAAATTAGAAGATGAAAAGTATTGGTCAGCAAGTTCTGACTTGATTATTAACCTGAAGGATGGGGGATTGGAAGGCCACTCGTGTACGTGATCTTCAAGCGGGTAGCAATAGAGTCTCAGAAAATCCCTCCAGTTCGCAACCTTCTCGGTCTTAACATTGAAACTAGTTGACAACCGGTTCCGGGTGTTAGGGTCGTCGGAGTAATTCTTCAGCCTCTCACTTTGCGGCATATGAAAAAATTCTCTTGCTAAACGGAGCATGTTATTGATTATGGCCTCCGAAACCCCATGGTTCTTAACCTGATATAAACAATAAATTCCTAAACCTGTAACAGACCAAGACTAGTAGTAGCAAGTAATAATTTAAAGCCAATGCAATCTTATTGGTACCTGAAAGAAACCATCGTATTGGCAAGCTAGGGCAATCTGTTTAAGAACATCGGAGCGGTTAGGGCCATGGAAGTCCTGAAGGTCGATCAGAGGAATAGAACCATCTGAAACTTCAACATCGGAGAAATTTGGACGGTCGGAGATTGGTCTGATGTAATTGGAAGGCACCTGTTTGACTGTAGATGCGAGGTCTGTAAGTAATAGCAGGGTGGAAGCCATGGACAATGGAATAATATACGGGAATTGTATCCTGATTTAATACTTCACTTTGAAGAATTTCATCGGGATTTCAGCGCCTATTTATGCACAGGGATGGAAATTAAACGGAAGAATTTCAAAAAGGTAAAATAGAGAGGTAATTATTAAAAAAAAGAAATAAAATAATAATTTTAAAAATATATTAATTATTAAATTTATTAATAAAAATTATAATTGCATAGATTATATAATATATAATAATATACTATGCATATTATATATAATATATATTATAAATATGTGAGGATACATTATATATTATGTACAATATATGAGAATATATAATTTAATATAATATTTTTATAATTTATTATATAATATATATTATATATTACTATATTATATTTATAATATTATATATTATATTATTTATGTATTATATAATATATGTTATATATAATATGTGAGAGTCAATTTTCTTATGAAGGGAACTACCATGACATATATAATATTATATATAATTTATATTAATTTAAAATTTAATATAAAATATTTTTATAATAAATTATTTTAAAATAATAACTTAAAATTTAATAGGAATATATTTTTATTTTTTATTATTTATAAATACTATTTTAATATATATAATATATAATTTATATATATAGAGAGCTATTTAGTAAAAAAAGGCAATAGCAGAAAAAATAATAAAATCAAAAAAAAAATAATTACAGTTTTAATACAAATAATTTTGATAATTATTTTTTTCTGTGAAATTACTTTTTTGAATTTTATTTTTTAATAATTATCTGTTTGTTTTTACGTTTTTAAAATTTTTTGAAATTAAAATGAGGATCACGTTTACTATGATGTCACAAATTAACGTCATCTTCAGCCAATATGTGAGATATTCTGTGCTATTCTTTATAATTAATATTGATACGACAAATGATTTACAACATCACAGCTTTACCTCGATTCTCCTTGAGTGTCCCTGGCAGGTGAAAATGCATATGGATTCTTGGAATTTAACCAGGAATAGTAAATGAGTTCACGTGGGATGTCCTTTACGGAAGTGTTTGATTCCTTGGGGTGATTCATCTATGTAAAAAGGTTTTTTTATTCTTTTTTTAAAGAATATTGAATGATTGAAGGATGCCTGTATCCGTTAATAGAATTTTAAACAAAAATGTTTAATATTCGGTGGTCGAGGTGTATCATATTACTATGGGAATATATTTCTAGGGATGTACAATCAGTCTTTTCTATCAGTTTAATTAAAAAATTAAAGATCAAATTAATTAATTTTAATAAAAGAATCGATTAAATCGATTAATTTATACGACAATAATCAAATCAATCGAATAAATTAAATTTTAATTAGTTCACTGATTAAAAAAGATTTAAGATAATAATATGATTTAAATTAGTAAATAACCTTTTATTCTTTTTGAATTTTAATAATTTTAAACTAAATTTTAAATTAAAATTGAATTTTAATAACACTTGATATTTTATTTAAATTTAAAATATAAGTAAACTATATTTAAGTCTATACGATGTAATAATATTAAGTTCAATTTATAATAATTCTATAAAAATAAAATAACCAATGTAAAAAAGAAGTTAATAGATATATCTACTAAAATTTATATCTATCGATACTATTTTGTTAAAGAAGAAAAACCTCGAAGAAAAAATATACATATATATACAAATATAAATATATTAAATATTATAAGTTAAGTTAATTTCATCAGTTCAATTAATAATTTTACTAACAGATAACTGATCGAATTAATCTATTTAATCGACTTCTAAAACTCAGATAATTATTAAATCGACTTAGTCAAACTGATCTAATTAAATTTTTTTAATTAAATTAATTAAATCAATTTGAACTAACTTATAAATAACCGTATATATATTTTTTCAGAGAAGAAAAAAATCTTAAACTATTACTATTTAAATGGTTTTTGATAAACAATGGAGTTTCAATTTTCAATTTCAAGAATCAATTAGTACGGATCTAGAGCGGCATGATTAAGCGAAATAAAGACAAAATAAGGGTTTGGATTGTCAATATTGAACCTAAAAGGTTACACGGTATTGATCCATGTCGGTATCATGCTATATTTTTTATATTCTAAATATATATCAATAGGGACAAGATATAAAATATTCTTGATAATTTTAAATTAATTAAAAAAGATAAAAAAAATAAATTATTTGATTCTTTAAATCAATTTTTAATAATTTTCTCTCATGATCGTTTTTATAAGCTAGATATTTTTATAATAATTTTATTTATTTAATAATAAAAATTTGGATATTATTATTTATAATTTTGAAAATTTTATATTTGCATAAATATATGATGAATTAATATTTGCATATGCACGTAATAAATTTGTTCATGCACCGGGTCATCACCTCAAATTTTTTCAAATTTCTTAGATAGGTTCCTATTCATAAGCCTGATGTATATTATTTATATTTATATATTTTATAATTAAATTTTAAAAATATTTTTAATTAGGTGAATAATGATTTAGAAGAGGCTTAACTCGATATGGATCGAGTTAGTTGCTTTACTCAAAAGATCTAGTATGTAATATAATTTTATTAGAAAACTTAAAATTGTGTTATATTATATTAAAAATATTTAAAAAAATCAATAAATATGAAATAAAATGTCTAAACATGCCGATACAATACATGTTGAAACCAAAATAAAATATTGGCCACCTTAATTCGGAGCTGGAAGTAGGATGCCAACGGAGCAGGATGGGGCAGAGATTGTCTTAACTTTGTTTGTATATTGAAATCTTAATGTAGACATCGGTCATATTTATAACAGCTTCATACTAATTTTTTATTTATCATTTTTAATTTAATATTATAAAAAATATTATAATTATTTCACGAACATAATTTTAACATATATATTCTTTAATATATATCATATTATATAGATATACTCAAAATATATGGTATATCTAATATATATTAAAAAATTAAAAGAGTTTATAAAGAATATTTTAAAAAATAAAATAATCATTTTAAAAATATAAAAAAGAAACGGAAAAATATTTATTAGAAGTATTCATTTAACGGATGCTTATATCTTGTTAATACCTTTTTACTTTATTTTTTAAAAAAATTTTTATATCTAATTAATTATTTTATAAAATTAAAAAAATATTGTAATAATTATTTTTTTCTTAAAAGAAAAACTTTTAATTTTTATATTAAAATTGTCCCGCAACATTTTAATGTGTGTATATATATATATATATAAAAGAACTTATCCCTTCCAAACAGATCAATGTGAAATCCAGCGGGTGTAGATGAGGTTGCCACGCTGGCCTGAAGTCTAGCTTTTAGGTAGAAACGTTGACTAAACATACTAATTTCGTGTTAGGGAAGTGACGTTTGAAGAGATATGATGAGATAAAAAGATAAAGGCCTTTTTGAATATTTATATATCCACTTCAGAAACTGTCGGCCGATATGCATGATTTAATATTATTTTTAATTAAAAAATCGGAAAAAAGCAATTTAAT
This sequence comes from Adansonia digitata, assembly GCA_029448705.1. NCBI lineage: Eukaryota > Viridiplantae > Streptophyta > Magnoliopsida > Malvales > Malvaceae > Adansonia > Adansonia digitata. The sequence goes on from JAQSVH010000013.1 coordinate 6,496,125, forward strand.
CTTAAAAAAGAAAAAAAAAAATCTTCGAATAGACAGCAATATATGCTGTATAATATAAAATACGTAGTCGATGCAACTGCCTTTTTATTAGTCAATGGCAAAACAGTGAAACTCATTTGTTTTCCCATTAAAAAAACAAAAGGGAGATTAATGGAACTTACTTATTTGTTTTGTCTTTTTTCTTTTATAATTTTAGACTTAGAGCTCGGTTAAATTTAAATTTGTAGATTAAGTTGTTTTGAATTTTTTAAATATATTATTTAATTATTATTTACAAATGTCTTTTTGTAATTAATGAGTTGTGGATTAAGTTAATTTTTTAAATTATTATTTAAAAAAATTATTTTTTATTTAAATTTAATTATATATATTAATATATATTTTTAAATATTATTTTAAATAATAAAATAAAATTTTAAATTAATTAAGAATGCAATTTAAATCAACTCAAAGCCGAATAAAAAAAATATCGAATTGAATTTTAATTTGATACATTTAATGAATACTTTTAACTTTATTTAAAGCCTAAACATAATAAATTGAAATTAAAGGCTCTTCTCAGTGAGCAAAGAAATTTAACACGGTGATATATTTTACATAAAAATAACCAACAAAAATATCAAGGCCGACTTCGAGGACAGGTACGCATTACAGTTGGGTGGAACCCGTAGTATTTTGTTTCTTGTTTCTCCTTGATTGGTTTGTTTTTTTTGTCAGGAAGTCGTCAATTTGGAATTGTTCGGTCGACAAGTTTAGGTAGTGAGGGTGATCACACACTTGTTTTAATTGAAATAAATCGATCTATTTGATTTGATGGTCGGTCAGCTAATTGATTTAGATAGATTATAAAAGCAGATCCAAAAATATATATACATAAAAGGAAAATTAAAAGGATTTTTCGTTTTAATTAAAATATAAAAAAATCTTAATTATTGTCAATTGAATATTAATTCAATTGATTAATTTTTTTTTAAAATAATGTCCGCGGTAGTGGAGTGTATAAAAAATATATATTCACTAATTGCTCTGATGAGGTTCTGTCCCTTGCACTTCTTTGGAGGCGATAGAGTCATCACCAGTGACGTAGCTAGGAACATTATGAGCGACGTCAGCATATTGGCGTCATCAATACCTACTTACCCTAAGAAAAGCTGTATGGATGATGTACAAAATATAATAAATTATATTAGATAAAAATTTGTAAAATTTATATAATATAAATTATTAATATATTAATATTTATATAAAAATAAATATTTTAAATTTGATTAATAAATAAATATAAGATAAATTGTTAAATCTTGTGGTGTAATTGAGGTATACGAGTATTCTTGTTCTGAGTAGAAAGATTTACGATTTTCAGCTTATGATTGATCAAAGAGTTCACAAGTTTGGTTTTTCTTTTTTAAAAAAAATTGATTTCAACATTTTTCAAGTTGAATTTGAGTAGTTAAGTTATTGAATAAATCAAATTTAAATATTTTAATATCAGGTTTGAGTGGTTCAAGAATCTTATTTAATTTTTTTTTAATTTCTGATTACTAACGAAAAATTTTATATTTGAATTTGAAATATAAATAATTAAATTCAAAATTAAGTATAAAATTAAGTTTATTTTTAACTAATTAAAATAATTTAATCAAATAAACTTATATAAATTAATTTTTTTAAAATTAAATTTAAATTTTAAAAATAAAATTTAATCAAATTAAAATTGAATTTGAGTTATCCACTTTGTGAATAAACGAAGATAGTTGCAGTTTTAATTGTTACTTTATTTTTCTTAAAGGTAAATATAGAAAAATATACGTGAAACATGAGGAATAAAAAGTGTAGATATTCTATAAAATAATATAAGATACGAAAGTGTAGCTTTATTCAATGGTGACAGGATAAAACAGACAGAAAAAGAAGTTTTATAAAGGGGAATCCGTGTGAAAGGAATTTCTTTACAAATCGTGCCGCCTTTGCATGGTATATTAGCGTTACTTTTTTTCTTTTTTGGCAGTTAAATCACATAGCGAGGCACTAAAATAGGTTTTAGATTCGACTAAAGTATCATCAAATCACACCATCACTTTACCCACAATAACCAGTTAACCACTTTATTACGCTTTAAGAAAAAAAAGAAAAAGATAAGAAAAATGAAAACCCGCCTTCCATGGTTCTATTTTTGTCTTGTCTGACGTCAGGCTTGTCATTTGGGTTATTGCTTTGCGCCTTTTACAGCTTGGATGGAGATTAAAAACGGTTACGAGAATTATGTTTTTGCCACGAAATTTTTGGGGTTCCTGCAATTGTGAAATTTTGACAATTGAAAGAAGTATGATGATAGGGTGGTCCAGGTGGCACAATATCATACCTTCCTCAAACTGAAAGTGAAGGGGATTTTGGATAATTGAATTGAATGGGAGTTTTCGTATGTTAATGCTCGCATTTTGTTCTTCCTTGTGCAATTCTGCAATATTAATGATTCTCTTCACTTTGATATGTCAAAGTTGAAGTGTTGAAGCTTCTCTTATAAAAAGATCAAGTGCGATTCTGCAACGCAAAGGATGTTAGAAGAGGAGTTTGACTTTGTGTTTCAAAAACTCTCTCCGATGATTAAATTAGTATGTGAGTACTAAAGATGTAGCAAGAGAGATTTTATATTGGAAAAAAGATGTCTTTATCTTCGTGTTTGTTTTTTTTTATAAATATTGTCTGAGAACATTGTGTTAGGTGATTTAACAGGAGAGTGACTAGTGTCATGCAAGTTGTCAGGCTACGGTGCTTTATAGCCGGCTCTGTCAGTCGGCTCATTTAAGAGATGTCAGTTATGAAATCATGCTGCTCTCGAGAGATCATATCGTTCTCTGATGCTGTTATGGTGATGAGTTGTTAGGACGATCGCCTATAGATCATCTGTATATTTTAAGTTATGGCGATGAGTTGTTGGGGCAATCGTCTATATATATGGGTATAACAAGAAGAAAAGCCGTAAGCCAATGCTGAAGTCAGTTATAGGAGTCAGCCCGGTGACTATTAGGAGGACAAAAAATGTAATATGAAGCTTATTTCAATATAATGTCAATATGGCCCCGGTTTATGTATTAATCACTGCATTCTTTTTCTGTGTCCATCCGATACTCTTTATCATCTCAAAACCAGAAATTTTCAAGAGTCTTAATTGTGAAACTTGTGTCATCTTTGGGAAGTCAAAGGTTGAGGATTGAAGCGCTTAGTTGCAATCATAAGCTGCTCAACAATTTAAGCTATCTGACATGGCATCTTTAATGCCCAAGTTAGAGATAACCGCAGCTGGTGCTCAAACTGGTGTAGAAGAGGAGGATGTTGATGAGACTGAAGTAGTAGAGTCGCGAGACATTGGTTAGACGACACAGGCTGGGGTGTCAAAATCCAAGGCTGTAAAGGCTCTGAAGACCATAATAATGGGGGATATTGTTAGTGCCATCATGCAATTCGCTTTCTAGAATAATTTCTACCAGTTGTATCATCCATCGGTGTTACTCGTCTGAAGAGTTTTTGAATCAACTATCGTTGAGTTCGGGATTCCAAGTTAATGATGTTGACATTGCCTAGGATTTAATTAGAACCATTTCCCACAATATGTTTTCGGCGTCCTCATATCTTCGTATGCAATTTTTCATTTCAGTAAGTATTATGTCCTCAAGTTCTGTCGACAGCACATTCTGTAGTCAGTATTGCAATTGCACAATGAGGATTGGTAGGTCCAGCTTTTTTTCCCAACTGCGATTTTTCTCTTCTTTTGTTGCTTTGCCTTAGGGCTTTTGTATTTTTATTTTCGCTGGCTATTACATGAGTAGGCTTCCTTGGGCCGACCTGTTTGTTTGGTACGTCGAGATAGATTTTGGATATGTGTTTTTTTTTTAATTCAGATCATTTTAATTTTAGTTATATTTAATAATTAATAAATTTTATTTAAATTTAATTATAAAATATATAAATATTAATATAAAATATTTTTTAATTTTTATTAATTAAAACAATGAATATAGATAATATAAATGAATCCAATTGAGTCACAAATAAACCTAAATAAAAAAATTTTAAAATTTTTTCAAACTCTAAACCAATCATGGGTACCTCAAATTCCCAATGTACAAAGTAATATTTTACTTGCCCTTGTTATGGTGGACTGCTGATCAGTGTCTCGACATGGGACCATGGACAGAGGAAAGCTTGTTGATATTTCAGGAAATCTTCAACTGGCAATTTTATTTTCATTCAAAGACCAGAATAAATTCACTTCTTGTAGTGGCACTTGCATGTTCTAGTATTCTCGAGGATCAGAAACATCATGACTCATGACAAAGGTGATTCATCTAGAGCTAATGACACCTTGGCTTAAAAGCAAGGAGGCTCTAAAATTTTGTTAGTTTGATTCAATTTTATGTTGGATTTGTTTAGTTATATCTTAATTTGTTTGTAAAATTATTTAATTATTTTTTATAAATAAATATAATATTTAATTATGATTATAATTTTTTGTATAATTACAATTTATTTTTTTAAAAGGTGATTCATCTAGAGTAAATGATATGAATTTCAATGAATTTAAGGGCCAGTTTGATATTATTATGGTTTGGGTTGGGTTTGATTTAGACGTTCAAATAAGCCTTGGTCAACAAAGCTTTTATTTTTACTCTTACCAATCAAACCCAACAAAATTGTCAGTTTCACTTTCTTACCCTTTTTTTTTTTTGGATAAACCATTGGGTCTATTAAGGTTGTCCCAATTAACCATTGGCTATATAATTGTGGTTATTCATGGACAACTTTCTCGAATTTTAACGAATGATTTCTAGCCAAAACCTTTAGCTCATGTTGGAGATTATGGGTTTTATCTTAGATCTATCTCTAGCATGATAAAATAAAAATTCTTTTTCAGTTAGACCATTTATATAAAGGAGGAGAATATTTCAACATCACTGGATCGAAACAGAATATAAACGATCCAAATCCATCCTACGTGAAATTAATGCCTTTACCTATTGTTAGTGATTTCAACGGACTTCAATTTTGCTGTGCCTTTCACGTTTTTCATTTTTTTCGCCCTTGAGCGTGCCGCTAATCTATATTCAAAAAGAAGTAAATCAACTGCTACAGTATGTATTTTCAGGTATAGCCTCACAGCTTTTGGCTAACGCCCTATTGTCTGCAAATAAAAGTGTTTGCACTGAAGTTTGGAACTGTACAAAATCTAGCTCTAACATCAAAAACTATTAAGTGAAACAATTCATTTGGAGTTCGTATCCTCTGCGTGTGTCTCCTAGAATTTCACTCCCGCCAAACATAATAAATGGAAGCTGTCCAATTGAATTTAAATAAAATCGACTTGAATGATTTGCCCTTAAAGTGTTGCGTTACCCATTGCAAGTCATCCGGCCAGCTAACAAACACCCTATCAATAGTTGAGGTTCTTAAGACCTTCTGTCAAACCTGTTCAAAATAATTGCAAGGGAAAAATAAATGATCCCTACTTTCCTCCCCATCCTGATATAACAGAAAGAATTTGCGGTTTAATACCCTAAAATTTAAGCCTAGATAAAGTACTTCACCTATCTCATGTAGCTAGCCAAGATACGAAGGAAATTTTGGGTACATTAAGTGCAAACTACACAGGATGATGCCATGGGATCGAAAGTTTCTTTGCTTGCAAATATTTCCACGTTCCCTTAATGGAAATGTTCTCAGAATTTGGAGCTCTCCATTTGACCCTTCCATCGACATTGCTAGGCTAAGAGATCAAGCTTTAAGCAGCATCTCTTAGCTTGAGTACCCTTCTCCAACCCCAACTGCACAACTAAGGCCTCTTGGCTTGCCAAAAACCAACTCTTTGAAGGGGATAGGCTTTGATCGAAGCCACCCACGTACGCTTTAAAATACAATCATATACAATTAGTTAAAACAACAAAACTAAAGCATCTTCGATGATGATGATGATGATGATAAAGCGAATTGATTTATTAGGGCTTGACACATTTGGGGTAACTTTTTGATTTTTTTAATTTATATAATTATGTTTTATTTGTATTATTTTTGTATCATAATTAAATTTAAAATATTTATATATTATATAAATTTTGATATGTTAATAATATAAATTTGGACATATTTGTATATTCGTATTATATTTATATTTTTATATTATGTAATATTTTATTTATTTTTTCATGTTGTGTTCGTATTATATAAAAATAAAAATACAATTATTTTTAGCTATTTTTATTTTAAAAAAAAGAGAATAAAAATAATTATTTTATTTGTTTAATTTCTGCCTAATTATAATATATATATTTTTATTCCTATAATTAATTAATCAATTTAGTAATCAATAACTAAACAATTAATGAAAATAAATAATTTCTTACACATTTAATTTTATAATTAATATAAAATTATTATATTAATATGACAAATGTCATTCAATTTAGGCATTTAATTCTTTTTGTTTTCTATTTGCTTGATTTTTTAAAAAACCAAAAAGAAAATAAAAAATGTAATTATTTTATTTTTTTCATTTGTTTTCTAATTATTATGCATATAATTTCATTTCTATAAATATTTAATCAATTTTAATAACAAGTATTTAAAAAATTAATGAAATTAAATAATTCTTACCTATTTAATTTTTATAATTA
>JAQSVH010000013.1:6508509-6518581 GCA_029448705.1 Adansonia digitata
CCAAGTGGTAGCTGCCAAACACAAGCCAGAGACACACGTTTATTAGTATTACAATACAAGTTATATAGATTCAATATTAATTTTTTTTAATTATTTCCTACTATGTCTATATAATTAGTGGCGGAAAGGAAGGGGATCGGCCTTATTAAGCTATTATTATGGCATTACATCAACCCTACACACACATATATATATATATATGTATCGCTTATTCAATGTCTCCAAAATTAGTTGTTGTAAGTTATCTCACTTATTTAATCAATCATTTAATGAATGAAATCTTACGATTTAGAATATATATATAATATTTGCAATGATCATGAAAACCGATGAATTCGTAGATAATATTTGTATCCTTATTATCATACATCGATTTCTTTACTCATCATATTGCAGAAAATATAATAAAATTAGTATATATAAAATAATTGCTAACAAATGTCAGTACTTTTTATCATTATCATATCATATTAGATAATATATTTTATTAAAATTCATCAAATCAACTATTAATTGTTGTATCCAATCTTTAAGATCCTTATCTGATTTATTTGTTTAAAGATAATATTACAAAATAACATTACGTACCTTATATTGTTTGAATCTGTAATAATATCTATATAATCAGTATGATCGATTTGATATAATCGATGGATCTGGTTTAAACTTTTCATTCAAAGGAAGAAATGCAGCGATGCAATGAGGGGTATCCTTTCTGCGAAATTTGAGTAGCTGGTCTTCATCAATTAGTGGCTTTGGGAAATTGGGAATTGGGAGTTGGGGATGGCTGGCTTATTGCTACTTCCCCAATCTCTTTTACAACTGCCGCAGTCTTTTTCATTCTTTTTTTTTTTTTTCCTGAATAAATTATGACTTTAAAATGATAGGACGGTAGGCCTCATGTCAACAATTTTTATATGATTAGACTATATATATATATATGTATAAATAAAGATAAATATAAATATCTGGAACTTATAAATAAAGTTTTGCCACTGCTCCACTGCCCATACTTGGTCATTCCAGCAGCTTCTACTGTCATTTCCGAAGTAACACTCATAAGTCTGGAATTTTTTCTTTTTTAAATAACTTCTACCACAACTAATTTCGAATAAGTGTGAAATTGAATTTAATTAGAACCAAAAATATGTAATTTAGATGTTCTAAAGCCCTGGGATTAATTAATTTCCCTATTTCTACAAGTTACAAATATACACTTAAAAATGGAAGAGGTACCTACGTGTGTACAGCAATGTGAAGCGTTAACCAGCTTTAATTTATCTTGTTTTCCCTCGTAATTTCCCTGGCCTGGTGAAAAAAAAAATTGACATCGTTTTATTTTATAAGTAAATTAAGAGCAGATAAAGAAGATAAACTTTCATTATATTATTGTGGAGGTTGAGGAGGCAAAGAAGCGGCAGGTAAGCTTGGGTGCTGGACCAGTCCTGATTGACTTAAGATTAATTATATCAGTCCATTTTTAATACAATTGAAAATGATACGTTTAATAAATATAAGATAAAATAATATATTTAACATAATATATTTTAAAAAAATTAATATAATATATTTAATATTGTATTATATTATATTTAAAAATATAATAAATTATATCTATTCAATATTTAAAAATTTAATGAATATATATTTTATATTATATTATATTATATTATATTATATATATATGTGAGAAACGTGTGAGATGTGATTTACGTTTCAATTATTTGTAGTTTTGGGTTGTGAGGGATTGGTTTAGACTTTGGACTTGGGTGGGTTGAAGAGGCAAAGTAAATTAGAAAAGCGCGGCAAGTAGATGGGTCCATTTCGGACTGCAATTCTGTGGGAAAATTAAAATAAATAAATAAATTCAAATTTCCTTTTCTTTTACTTTTTGTGTATTTTATTTATATATAATTATTTATAATTAGATTAAAAGATTGCAAAAGAAGACTCCAAATAAACTATCCTTTTACATTTGGTTGGCCAAGAGTGGCCCGTACGGATCCAATCGAAAGGGAGTTTCAAGTCAAAACCCTACCCCCCGGCCAGCTTCCAGTAGTTAGTTATATTAATTTACATCTTCAAAACGCGAATTCTAAATTTATTTAGCTTACATTATAGCCAACCACATTATTATATCTTTTGCGATTTTTTAAAAGAAATTATTTCGCATCCAATGCTAGTAGAAATTAAATATGTGATAGATTTTTAGTCAAATTAAAGAATTTACTAGAAATAATAATCAGTGGTATTAATGAAATTTAAAGTCCAAAAGAAATCGAGATGAGACAAACATTATCGATTACAGAATTATTGGTCTAATTTTGTTTTTGTTTTTATTGAAATAAGAATAAAGATAGTTTAGAATTAAAATAATATCAGGATCGTGCTCTTCAAAGCAGTTGGCTTATATATAGAGAGAGTTGTATTATATTATATCCCAAACAAATTAAAATAGTAAAATAATAATATGCATACCACCCAGGATGATGGACAGTGACAAGCTCAAAGCTCAAGCTCACATGAGTGGATGAGAGGCCACCCAGATAATACATGGGGTCCCTACGTAAAAAAACTAAACATAAATACAAAGAAAAGAGTGGCTAAGGCTGGCTAAGGCATAATTAGAGAAAATAAAGTGAGAATTTATTCAAGAAAAAAAAAAGTAAAAGTAAAATATACCTGACTTGGAGAAGGTTCGAGGGAGGCTCTCTCCCTTGGAAGCAACTAGCTAGCTAGCTAAATGAACTTGCAATAGGAATACTTCTTTGAAACGTATTTGGGTCTAGTTGTTGGAAGGAACAAAACACCAACTTTATTTGTCATTGTACTGACTGCTGAGAGAGGGGTGGGTGGGAGATATCAGATGTTAGCTTAAGCTAAGTAAAACCCGCAAAAAAAAAAAGAAAAAATTTCCTGTTTCTCCTGGGACTCTTGCTAACTCCCGAATAGTGTTCAACCCTAGCAAAACCAATAAAAGTAGTAGTAGCAAGTAATAACATGGCACAGTTTCTGGTGTTCATTGTTTGTCTGTTTTTTTTTTTTTTTTTTGTTTCTTCTTAATATCAACTAGCACCGAATTAGTCCTTACTTTTCTTCCTTTCTTGTTAGGTTTGTTTGGTTGATTTTTCTTTCCTCATCTTTATCGTCTAGATCCCTCAGAAAAAGTCACAGTTGGTGCTAAAAAAAACCACGGATTTTGGGCCATCAGGCGGAGAAAGGTGTAGTGAAGAAGAACAGATGGGTAAAGGTAAGCTCCCTTTTTCATACTCTTCCTCTTCTTCTCCTTCATCTTCTTCTTCTCAGCACAAAACCCAGCTGGATCCTCTTATTAGCAACTCTCGTTGGGAGCAGCAGCCTCATCAGATTTACGACAGCCACCACCAAATGATGATTTCCAGCTGGTTAGGCAACAGGTACGAACCTGAAGAAGATAATAACAAAGCAATTGCCACAGCAACTGCGAGTGAAGCTGATTCCAGACGCGTGGACTCAGATTCAACGACTCTTGAGCTTAGGAGCAGTGCAAGTGCAGAAAACATCGAGAAAGAGCACATGTTCGATAAAGTAGTCACTCCAAGCGATGTGGGGAAACTCAATCGACTTGTTATTCCGAAACAATACGCTGAGAAGTATTTTCCTTTGGATTCTTCCACAAGCGAGAAAGGTCTTCTGTTGAATTTCGAGGACAGGAACGGGAAGCCGTGGAGATTCAGGTACTCTTATTGGAACAGCAGCCAAAGCTATGTCATGACTAAAGGCTGGAGCCGTTTTGTCAAGGATAAGAAACTCGATGCTGGCGATACAGTTTCTTTCCAGAGAGGTGTAGGTGAGTTGGGTAAAGATCGTCTTTTTATTGATTGGAGGCGGAGACCTGACGCACCAGACCTGGTTACTTTCAATCGCCATCAACACCACTTCTCTTTGCACCGCTCAATCCCATGGAGTCCACTGCTAATGCGGCCAACCCCAACAGAAAGAGATCACTTGCACTTGTCGCAGATAAACCCTCTAAACAGGATTAGTAGCTACTACGGTGGTTACCCAACTGGAAGCAATGTGGTGAATCCAGGACGTACAATGGGATCAGTATTTTATTGGAGATCAGCAGTGGCTTCAGCAGCCCCACAAATGGGAATGGGAATGATGCAGTGGCAGCGGCAAGTTGGAGGTGGAGAGCCAATTGTGTTTAATTCGGTGCCGGTGGTCCAAGGCAAGTCTGCGGCCAAAAGGTTAAGGCTTTTTGGGGTCAACATGGAATGCCCAAAGTCGGAGTCGGATGAGTGTGAGATGCTTTCTACAACTACCATGGGAAATACTAAAATCGCGTCGCAGCATCCTCAACTTTCTTCATCATCCCAGCATGCTCTCCAATTAAGGCTCTACAATGGCACCCCACTGCCCCCTACTGACTTTCTTAATGCCAACAAAGGGAAGGCTTCCATGTCCTTGGATTTGGATATGTGACCACAGGAAATTGATTTGGTATACAGTGGATTCAAGTTAAGTTACTATTGCCACAATCAACACTTTCCACCACGGTCACCACCAGCAAACAACAACAAAAATGCGTGAAGATAAGGCTAGAAGAATTGCAAAGGCTAGCTGCTAATCCGCTTCTTTTTTTTTTTCTCCCCTCTAATTCATCACTGCTGGATTCTTATCAGGCAGATGACCCAGCAATAGAAATGTAAAAAAATGCTGGGTTAGGATCATATCCTTATCTATATATACTGAATAAAAAGGGACGAAGAATATTGATGAATATTTGAGGGGAAAAGATTTTCAGATTTCAATGTTGCTGTTTTCCAGCTTATTTAGTACAGCAGGGCTTTCAAGGATTGCTTGTTCGCAGGTGAAGATTTATTTAGAGATGAGATGATTGTAACCATAACCCAAGAGTCTATAGCTTTTTAACTTGCATATAAAATACGAGTGTTACACATAAATAGAGGATTTAAATAAAATCTAAAAGTGACATTACGGTTATTATTTAACAGTTTTGGTTCTCTCTACTATTAATATTTATAATTGATATTTATCTTAATTGATTGTAGTAATATTTATTATGTTTATAATCACGGTGAATATGACAGGATTGAAAATACGTCCGTGAGATAGATCCATCATGTTCGGGTTGGCAAAAAAAGATTCATCATGCCCGAGATTTCATATTTTGCTTTTTATAGAGCCTAGTCTTATCCTGTATGTATCCATCCCTTTGTTGCCAGTGAATTAGTCCCAAGAATCTTTACTCCCTTTGGCTCATAACCTGCTGCCCCTCTTTCTTTTCTCTCTACCCTGTGATTTAGTTAATAACAACCTTTCCTGACTCCCTAAGTAACTGAAAAGAGTGCTATAGCTGCTATCTGAAGTAATCCAATAAGTCTTTTTGCTCTCTTTTGTTTTTGGTTTTAGCTTTGTAGGTGGTTGTTCTTGTCGCTGCTTCAGCAGGCAGAGAAACTTGGCAGGGGATTTTAGAAGGTAGGATTTTATCTCAATTTTTCTTGGACCCTTTTTTTATATATATTAATTCTTTCTCACCTGTTATGCATTAATGTGATTCTTTTTTTTTTTCTTTTGTTTTTTTTTCAAAGTTTGAGTGTCCCCCTTCTCTAATATGCTTGTTTCCACCCTCATTTCAATTCCCCATTTTGAGACATACCATTAACTCATAGATATATCTAAATAAAATTTAAATAGCAGTGATACGAAGGTTACTGTTTTTGACTCTTTTTATCATTAATATTCATTGCAATTGATTTGTGATAAATAGTATTTTTTACATTCGTAACTATAATAAATATTATTGGAAACAAGTTGGCTACCACAATTTAAGCCTTGAATAATCTGGTTAGCTTGCTACTGCATGTTTACTTTTTCTTTTACATAGATCTGTTTGCACTTTGCACCTACAAGTTCTCTTCTGAATTTCCCATACCATGCATTGCACACATCTTTTGCTTTAATTGCATTGTTTCTATAGTCCCGAATAGTCGAAAGATATAAAAAAATGTGGAGTTTTTAGCATATATCTATATATATATATATGACTATTCAGATTTCAGAGAGCGATAATTATTCTTTTTAGATTTCAGTTCACAACAATTTAGATTGACTCAAAAGAAATAGCTATCAGACTTCAGATTAGCTATAAATGCTTCAAAAGTTACCCAAGTAAAATTTAATGGCCACCAACTTTGACAAAACTGTACCCCTTTTTTTTTCCCCCTATATCACCAGATATTATTTTCAATATCATTTTTAAGTTTGTGAAGGATTGATATATAATAGTTTTGCGATACTATTTCATGCTGTCTTACTTAGAATCTGTTTAGTAATTTGAAGAAAATTTTATATATTGGATTAGGTATTCCTTGACTACATGTTGCTGATACTGGCTGTAATAATTGATTGAAACTGTTAGTGACCTAACTGAAGTTTTCCTATTTTGTTTGCTGTTGCTTGAAATCTTAGACCCAAGGCCAAAAGCAAAGATCCGTGAATCAAACCCCGTGCTGCATGGAAGCAAAAAACCTTTTTGTTTTTTAACTTGGTCGATACTTTCAGGAGGTGGAAGAAAGTTTATCCTTTACACAATTCGAAGTTCATCAAAAGTGTTCATCGTTAGTCCTCATATGTGCTAATCTAGAAAGATAATTGCACGAGGAGTCTTCAATATTTTAGTTAAATCTATGAGAAATTTGTTATGTTATAAGCTTTTGATTTCTCGGCACAATTTTTTTACCTGTTCAAACTGATTTTAGTCTCTTGGAGAGCATGCATGATAATTTGTAGCTAGCAGATCATCTTTTTCAGTTCATTTATCTGACAATTTATAAAATTTTCTAAGCTTCTTCTGTTTATTTTTTTTTTCTCAACATCAAAGCCCAAGGTGAAAGATGAACAATTACCGATCATATTGCCAGAAACAAGCAGATCAAAAAGGTACCAATTGATAATTCTACACTAGCACATATATATATATATATATCTTTTGTTCATTGGTCAGTGGTTATCCTAAATTATAACTTTGTTCATCCTTCTTTGATCAAATTTCATTTGCATCTAGTTTTCTTGTATCAAGCTATTTATATTATGATGATTAGCCTGGGGGATGCATCAAGTTAATGTTAAATGTTTCAAGCTCTATCTAAAATTTTGGGTGGTCATGAATCAACCAAACAAGACTATTTTTATATAAATATGTCAAAATGAGAGGAGCTTGTGCTCGTAAAGTTTTTTGAATAATCTTAGTTAAAATGGTAGAGAGTAATGTTTTATGTTAATGTATCATCTTGCTTTCAAATATCTTGGGAAAAAATGTGGTTGTTTCTGTCATTTATAAAATTAATAAAAATGAAAAAAAAAAAGATGAAATAGTCTCAATAATGTTTAAAAGATCAATGTTACTGACGTAGGAAGAAATGAACATGTCCAGGAAAGGCACATATATATATATATATATAGTAACTAATTATACTACTTGGAATTCTTTTCCAATATTTTTGACAATGACTTTTTAGTACTCATCTATATATAAGTAGAGTATTTCCTTTTCTACTTGCCCCGGAGGAAAGCAATACTTGATATCAGCTACATTCTTTAATTACTGATGAATCAACAAGGACTAAAGAGTTTCCAACATGGTTATCTGGTATGTTATCTAGCTACATTGCTAGGCTCGGGATGAGTTTTAGATATAAATGAGTATATAATATGAATATGTTCAATTTTTTTTTAAATATTTCAAATAGCATATCTCATGTTTATTTTTAATAATATATATCAGATACATACATGTGTTATAGTTTTTTTTTTAATTTTTTAAGTAAGAGTTTACATAACATAGATTATCTTAACCTTAATTAGGTGTTCGTGTGTATTTGCCTACATGTGCATGAATATTGCTTGCATACATTTATACTTTCTATATGTTGGATGGCTTATTAATTATCTTCTTTCATAAATGCATACATATAGTATGTGTTTCTTGGTCCTTTGAAAAGTCTTTTCATTATATGCAAAAGGATAATTAAATAATTGATTAAAATGTTGCATATGCCTTAGTATAAACTTACTACTAGGTTCATGTAGGCTGGTCGTGTTGTTGCGTGGTTTTGTTGTTTATTTCTTGACTAAAATGGACAGTATGACGGCCTCAAACACGAGCAAATTTGAAATAATAGATATGCACAAGGTTTAAAAGAAATGAAAAGACGGATATTTTTTTTCTTTTGGTTGTCTCTAGATAATTAATCATTCAAAATGTCAGTCAAAACATTAAGAATCGTAGAAATTAAGATTTAAATCTTGACCTAATGAATTTTCCTATAATTATATAGTTGATCTTCACATTATTTGATAGCACAATGATCTCATTCAAAATCCTTTTATATAGTAGTTGCTTGTATCATGGGTTATTGCTCTCTTCTCGTGACAAATCTAATGAAATATGCAGCACATCTACTTATATTTTTAAAATTTATTTTTTATTCGATGTTAGACTAATGCAAACTATCTATTTAAAAAAAAAAAGAGCTTGGCGTAAGTGACACTTACATGTTTCTTGTTTCATAAGTTGTGCATAGATAGTCACCTACGACTTTTCAAGCATTTCAAGTTCTAGCATCTGTTCCAAAATGCTATGACTTGCTAATCTTAAGACAATAAGCTAAATCTGGAGTCGAAAACTCGGGGAGACTTTCTTTGCTATTTTTAGGGTGGTACACCACGTGAATTGCAATTTTTTTTAATCTAATCTTCAAGTGCAAAGCTCATTCGAGGTGCATGGTGATTATTGGTGAGTGAACGATATAATATATCAATATTATTATTTGAGATGAAGTTTTTATTAAATGAAAAAATTATTTTTAATTAATAAAATAATAATTTTAATGTAAAATATAATATAGATCAATAATTATTGTATCAAATAATTAAAATTAATTAAGTTTAGTTTACTTTAATAAACAGACAATACTAGAAAGATAATAGAGAAACCATAGTCACCCAATTTTGCTCCAGTTCTTTAAAAATCATTTTTAGTTTGAATTCAATTATGCTTAATTATAAAATTAATATATTTTTGGAAATTTTAATTTAATTAAATACTATTTAATTCAGACATGAGACTAAAATCAGTTTGATAAATTAAGAGTCAAATTCCTTGTTCAGTTAATTGGTTTAAAATTTATATCCGGACTTTTATAATTATTAAATATTAAAATTACTTTTGGAAATTGAATTGGATTTTTTTTTTCATTTTGAAATTTCAAATTCCCAAACGAGTTAGGATTTTTGAATTAGACTTTAGAATCCAATATTAGATGACCCATATTCATTTCCTTTTATTATTGTTTTTTCTTCTCTTTTCTTTTACTTTAATTATTTATTAATTTTTATTCCTTTTCTTAAATGTACTCGAAATAAACTAAAAGCCAAAAAAATTAAAAATAAGACAAATGGTAAATTTGTTGAAAATCTTTGAAAGAAATAAAAGCAGCTTTCTCTTGGTAAATGTTGGGATTATGAAAAATATAAAAAAAGAAATAAATTATTATTATTATATGTTCAATGATAGTCCACCGCACGTACGTCTAAACTAAGCTGAAATTATGCTTATAACACGCGCACATATATATATATTTATATATATGCTGGAATTAATTAACTAAATTAATAGTACTATACAAGTTCTAACAAATCACATTTAAGCACATCCACGGTCAGTGAATATTACATTTAATTATTATGCCTGAAAACTACATATTACATGAGACAAGGTATATTGAGACATGTCCCATTGTCCCTACCTCAAAAAGCTACTTTATAAAACATTTATATAAAAAAAGATATGCAACTTACAAGTAAAATTATAATACAATATTTAATCAACAAATATGTTAATCAATACATAATATCAGTTGGTGATATTTAAGCTAAAAAAATTTATAATTATTACATGTTTTCTCTTCAATTTAATAAAAAAAATGTATTAAATATTTTTTTAAAAATAATATGTTAACCGTCTTTAACTAATGTTTATAAACAATATCATTTAATCAAATTA
>JAQSVH010000013.1:6518681-6532631 GCA_029448705.1 Adansonia digitata
TGTTGGGATAGAAGTGGTGACTATTTTGGATATTCCACTCTTAACTCAAAATCAAAAGAAAATATTTAAATGTCTTTCCTTATATATTGGTAATTTGGTAGCAAACATGCTTGTCTACGTCTATATAGATATATAGTTTACCATAAAAACGATGAAATAATCGTCGTAAATCAGTATCTTTCATGTTATTAGACCTTAACCTTAATTTGGTTTTGAATCCTAGAATTAAACTTTACCTTGATGTTATTAGGGAAAAAAAGTTTTAATTTCAGCACATAAGTATTGGATGACCTGCATTAACTAGACGGGCTCACACAATTTTCATTAGAAATTCATAGAAATATTTGATGGTTATGGTCTAATTACATGATTTGATTAGTGGCTATTAAGGCTGGCATATTTTAGTTGGCTTAATCTTGGCAATTTGCAACTCATCATCATAATTAGATTTGGTAATTCAAGTATAAATGTCATATTTTGTAATTTTTTTTTCAATTATATATATATATATATATAAATATAACATAATTATCAAATATGTTGAAATTTTCAACATGAATATAATACATGTATTAAACCAATCATATTATAATAATATTTAAATATATTGCGTCATATTAATTACATTATTCCTATACTTGTTAAATGTATCATATAAATTCATATTATTACATCATATCCAATCATCATCTTTGATTCTTCCATATAGACAAATGCAGCTACCCGAGTTCACAAAAATGTCCCGCCATGCATCCATCTCCACCCCCACAAATCGTTTGTATACTCGTATTATTACATTAGAGACAGAAAGGCAGTAGATGAGGGTGGGAGATAGAGATACCATAGTTACTGTAAATGTTGCGGCTCAGATGGATATACCTGCTAGCTAGCTATATATTCTCTACATATTTTTTACTTATCTCACATGGCTGCAGTTGCATAAATAATGACAAATTAGTAGGTAAAACCATAGTAGTTGATATTGTATCGGTATCAATCAGTACAATTAGTATGTATCAGTTTTTAGTTAAATTGATATTGGTAGTCTTTGGTATTGTTTCGGTTTTGCTATCAGCCTATTTTGGTTGTAGCAGCCAAAAATAGTTGTACCAACCGATACAACATATGCTTTTAAAAGAAATTAAACTAATATTGATCATAAATTTGATGAATATTAGACATAATTATTTATATTTGATGATTATTAGAAGTAATTACTCATAAATTTGATGAATATTAAGCATAATTACTTATAAATTTAACAGTCATTAAAAAGTTTCAACCTTCTTACTTAGACTGATATTGATTTTCTTATATTTGATAAAGTTTTTTTAAAAGAATATATATAGTGATGAGTTTTTAATATATAAAATTTATTTAATCTCATTTATATTATATTTAAAAATATTTTATATACATATAAATTAAAAATGTTCAAAATCTAATTAACTCAAAATAATGCAATGAAACACACTAGTATCAACATATATCAGTACTCAAAGAAAAACGATAAACCTACCAATACGATACATCTACTTTGGATAAAACACGAAAAAAGTCAACTTACAAGAATTCAATTTTGATATACACTATCACATGCTACATCAAACACATACATGTACCTAATCACAAAATCCCTTTTTAAAAAAAAAAAAAAATTCATTTGCTCAAATTAATAAAATATGCTAATGCTTGCCCCAAGGGAAAGAGTTTAATTAATAAGAACAAAATTTCGGTCAATATGAAGGAATAGAATAGCACAAGGTGGAGGAGGTACAGCAAGTTAATCACTTAAAATTGAGGTTAAAGTAATTGGTTAAAAATATAGCAAGTAGCCAAAAAAATATTGTGGCTTATTTTTATGTTGTATGTAAATGGCAATTTCAGAAAAGGATGCTTAATTAGAGAGGCACGCAATAGAGGTTTAATTAATCATCTGCAAAGTTGCTGCGGCATGCCTGTTTATAACTATAGCTACAACTAAACAGTACTTCAACCACGAAACCGTCAAGACTTGGGGTCATATTTTAATCATAAATTCAACATGGTTGCCATAGGAAAACCTTCCTTTGGAGGGAATATATAAAATAATAAGCACTAGTAATAGAAAAATAGACCACTCGTACATAATATATATATATATATTTAAAATATTAGGACGAAGGAACATGGTTAGATGGCTCACAAATCAGTTAATTTAATAATTTTTTATACTTATCATGTTTTTAATTACGTAAATATAAATATTAAATACATTATTAAATTTATTAAAATTTTATTATTAATATTTAATGCATATATTAAATATATTTAAAAAAATCATACTTTTAAATCAATAAATATAGCTTGTTCACGAACTATACCTAAGATTGGTAAATTTGGGGAAGGGAGGTGGAGTTTTGAGTTTTTTGGGATGCAAGAGGGAGGCCAGTCGAGGGGAAAAACATAGGGGGCAGACTTGAAACTTTGGCCCCATTTTTTTACCCTTTTCTTTTGGGTAAAAAGTCAATAAAAAGTCTAAATAGAATAATTAGTAAATCATGAGAAAATGATTCCAGCGTTGATTTCTTCAAATTTCAATAGAAACTCTTATACGTCACTCTAATGTGATGAGGTGACGGAAGCACTCCCATTGAACTTCGAAACCAATCAAAACCTTCCAGATTAATTCGTGCGCCAGTGAACAACAATAATAAAAGAATTAAAGACAATGCCATTTGTTAATTGTATGAATACTAAAATAGGGAAATTGGGTCTTACACCATTTTAAACACAAACTATATGATATGAATATTATCTCCAAGTGGTAGCTGGACATGGACTCCACTGACTCACCCAACTCCAACCCAAGACAGCCAGACATAAATTTAGTATTACAGGATTCAATATTAATTTATTTCTTTGTTTTTATATTTTTAAAATATATATTGTAATTTAGAAATAATAAAAGATCGTAAATGTTAAAATTTTAAAATTTTAATGTATTAAATTTTTTAAAAAATAATTACAAGAATTAAATGAATTAAAATTTAAGTTTGTTTTCTGTTTATTTCAATTTAATTCATAATATTATGTATCCATTTAACTATGCTTATACATACCAATTAAGATTTTTTTAACTTTTATTTTGAAAAAAAATGAAATTTAATATATTTTGTATGGAATTCAAAAAATATATTGACTATATATTAATTTATACATATATACATTATATTAATTGACATTGCTGGTTAATAATTTTTTTGGTCATATATAATAGTAAAATTATGGTCACATCAATGTCAGAAAAGGTAAGGGATCTTTCTTAATGTGGCAATTATTATGGCACCACATCCATATTCAATGTTTCGAAAAATTTGTTATACTATAAATTAAAGAGTACGTATAATTTTTATTATTATAAATTAGATCCACTAGTTAATGCACTAATTACTACAACTACAAGTTGAGAGTTATCTCACTTATATACTTCAATCATTTATGAATGTCGAGTGAATAATGAAGAAACCCATTTTTATTCACATTACAGATATATGTGTGTGTGTGTGTGTGTGTGTGTGTGTCATGCAAGGATTTCTTAACTCAACATGCTGAATAAGAAAACATAGTAACTAAAAGAAAAGGTTTTGTTGAGAAATGCTTGAGTGCGACAACTTAAAGGGGAGATAAGCTTGAAGGATATATAGTTAATGCTTACTACAAGGATTGTAACAAATTGAATGTGCATGCTCGGGGCTCATTAAAAAAAAAACTGGTTCATTTTTTTTTAATCTTTAATACCTGGAATTGTTTTTCCAAAAATTTGCTGCTATTCTATTATTTTGTTACATTGTAGTAGGTTACCCTACTTATTTGGATGAATATATAAACTGATTTATCTCCAAAAAAAATTACACATTCATAAAATTAATTATTATATTTATGATAAAAATAATATTAAACAAACTTTTTATGAATATATCATAAGTAAAAAAACCATTAAAAAATAAGATGCTTAATAAACTTCTTTAAAAGTTGGGCTCAATCTATACAAAATACAAAATGGGTCTTCTACAAATTTTTAACAAATTCAGACTGACTTAAAATATTATTTATTAATAAAATATATTATATTTAAAATTTTAATTATAAAATTAATTTATTAAATATTTTTTAAATAATAAAATAAAACACGAACTTTAAATCAAAAAAATTCTAACAACAATTTGATCCGGGCTCAGAGACAGGTTTAACTTTAGTCTTTAATACTCACTCGCCGGTACCAGGTGCACGGAGTTTTAGACAATAGGGTTGCGAACTGCTGGGAAGCCGAAAGGTGGACACTGGATCAATGGTATAGGAAGGGCCAGGCTAGGCCAGCTGAGAACGTAAGAAATGTAGCTAGGGAAGGTATATCCCCATCCGCGCAGTTTGAGTAGGTGATCCTCATCAATTCGCGGCTTGAAAGGGAGTTGGGGGTGGCCAACTGATTGGCTAATGCACACTACTGCCCTCATTATCCTCTACAATTGGAGCAACCTTTTCATTGTTTGGTTTTTTTTTTTCTTTCTCAACAAATTATGACTTCAAAAATGATTGGACGGTAGGCCTCATTATTATAATTTTTTTATGTGGAATATATAAATATCTGAACCTTTATAAATAATTTGTCAATGTAAGTAAAACAAATAGATATTTCATAAAATTTGCAAATTGGTACCATGGTTAGTGGAAGGATACTTTTTAAAGGTAAAGTCTTTGATTTAAACCAAAAACTTTGAGAGATCTATGAGTAGGTAATGATTAAATTTGATACATAAAATGAGATAAGAGAGATATTCTAGAATCCAATAATTACAAATATATATATATATATATAATTCATAATAGGTGTAAAATCGAATGTAATTATAACAGGAAATCTATACCTTTCTTGCATTAGCGCCCAGGATCGGGATTTATCATATTTCTATAATCGATTCAATTAATAGATACTTACAAAAATCAGTTAAATATTATTTAATTTTATAATTTTTATATTTAATATATTAATTTTATTAAAATATCACTTTAACCAATATATATAATAGAGTAATTTAAGGTTTTTCATCAAACCATTTGCAAATGGTGCCGACTAACGCACATCAATGTAGAGCATCCACCGGCTTTAATTGATATTCTTGTCACCCTCATAAATATTGTCCGGGTTAAAACAGAGGCATTTTATTTTATTTTAAGAGCAGATAGATAAAATTTGAGGTTATAACTTATCATGTGTCAAGGAAGCAGGGAAGCGTCGGTGCTGAAGCAGTGATGACCGGTGACAAAAAGGCAGGCTAATTTAGGGGGTCCAAAATTAAATGCCACATACACGTATATATATATATATATAAATCCCAAATATATGACCTGAAAATTGAGACATAATATATTTAATATAATGACAAAAGTGTTATGATGTGATTTAAGTTTAAATTAGTTTTTACTTCGAGGTTATAGGACTTTGATAGGTTGAAGAAGAGACAATGCCAATTGGAACGGCGTGGCAAAATTGATGGGTCCGTTTGGGACAGCATGCGCTGCCTGCATTTCCGTGGGAAAAGAGAAATCCTTTTTCTTTTTTCTTTTTTTTTTAAATTATATTTTTAATTAATAATATGCCTCTCAGAGACTAAATATTGAACGAAGACGATAAATATCGTTTTCCATCTGGTTGGCCACCACCACCGCAGAGCGGCCCGTACGATTCAAATTGAAGGAGCTTTTCAAGTCAAAACCCTAACCCCCACTTCCAGTTTGATACTAATATTTACATCACCCTTGTTCTTTTATTTTAATTTTTTTTCCTTCAACAAAAATGAAGTTAGTTAGTTTCTCACTAAGCATAATAATTTCAGGTAAGATGCAAATTAGGAATTGGATATGATAGAATTAATAAATATAAAAACATTGTAATTTACATAAAATGATGTATTTACATATGATTAAAATAATATATGAAATATAAGTATTTTACTCATATTTAAAATTTTAATATTTTAATATAAAAATATAAAATACGTACACAAATTATAAAAATCTTAATTGCTCGTATTATTTTTATTTTTTAAATTTAAATTAATCATAAAAAATTTATTATTTCTAATAATAATAATAATTAACGCTATTAATCAATAATCACAAAAAATAAAGGAGTAGGAGACAAACATTATTAATTTACAAAATTAAGAAAGGAACCGAACTATAATATTAATAGGTGTTTTCTTTTGTAAAAAACAAGTCCGAAAAGTGAAGGTAGAATAGAATTAATAATGACAGAGTAGCCCTAGCAATAGCAAGCTCGCGCTATCCAAACAGCTGGCTTTATAAATCCACCTGTTAAAAATCTTAAACTTTTAATTTTAAAAAAAAATTTACATTTAATTAATTATTTTTATAAAATTAAAAAGATATTATAATAATTATATATTTTTTTATTTTTGAAACTTTAATGAATGCATTTAAACACCCAATGCCCATTTACATTTCCTACAGTTATAATAAATAAAAATTATTAAAATAATTTGCATACCACCCTGGATTATGACAGTGACAAGTTCACATGAGCCTCTACCATGGGGTCCCCATGTATGAAAACTAATATTCTCTCTCTTTCATTTCTCAATTAATTAGGCGTAAGAGAAATTAAATCAATGGAAAAAAAAAGGAGGAAATATGGCTAGCTGGAGAAGGTTCGTGCCTTCGTTGGAGGTTCTCCCCTGGACATAATAAAACCCCCTTTTCCTTCCCCTTTCACTATCTCTTGTTTCCAGGTCAACAACTAGATGAACATGCAATCGGGGATTCAAAGTGTGGTTTCTTTTGTATTGTATTTAGTATAATTTTAAATTTAATAGAAATAACATCACACTGCAACCGTGGTTTAAAGCCCTGCCAATATGAATATTTCGTTTTGAAACGTACGGGGGGCGTTTATTAGTGTTGTAAAAGTCTAGTTTTCGTGTTTGGATCTTGTTGGTCAAAAGAACAAAGCACTGACTTTCTCATTGTATCGAGAGACAGATGAGAGATATATTAGGCCTAAGCTGAAAAACTCCTCCCCAAACCCCCCCCCCCCCAAAACAAACAACCCTTCCTGTGTCTCCTGGGAGTCTCCCATAACTCCTGAATAGTCTTCAACCCTAGCAAAATTAAACCAAGAAAAGTAGTAGTAAACTAACAGGAAACAACATGGAACAGTGTTTGGTGTTCTTTGTCTGTTTGTTTGCATTTTTTTAATCACAACTAGCTCAATTAGTCCCTACTTTTCTTCCTTTTCTTGTTAGGTTTTGTTTGGTTGATTTTTCTTCCTCATCTTTATTGTGTCTAGTAGATCTCCAAGCAAAAGTCACGATTGGTACTTAAAAAAAAAAAAAGGGATTTTGGGTCATCAGGCAGGGAAGTGTTTTGTGAAGAAAAACAGATGGGTAAAGGTAAGCTCCCTTTTTCATGCTCTTCTTCTTCTTCTTCACCTTCAACTTCTTCTCAGCAAAAAACCCGGATGGCTCCTCTTGGAAACTCTTGGTGGGAGCAGCAGCCTCATCAGATGTACGAAAAACACCAACGAATGAGTCCCAACTGGTTGGTAAACAGGTACGAACCTGAGGAAGATCATAACGAAGCAACCGCATCAGGGACTGCAAGTGAAGCTGATTCCAAACGCATGGACTCAGATTCAACCCTTGAGCTCAGGAGTAGTGCAAGTGCCAATATCGAGAAAGAACACATGTTCGAAAAAGTAGTCACTCCAAGCGATGTCGGGAAACTCAATCGACTTGTTATCCCAAAGCAACACGCTGAGAAGTACTTCCCTTTGGATTCTTCCACGAACGAGAAAGGTCTTCTGTTGAATTTCGAGGACAGAAATGGGAAGTCGTGGAGATTCAGGTACTCTTATTGGAATAGCAGCCAAAGCTACGTTATGACCAAAGGCTGGAGCCGTTTTGTCAAGGATAAGAAACTAGATGCCGGCGATATAGTTTCGTTCCAGAGAGGAGTAGGTGAGTTGGGTAAAGATCGTCTTTTCATAGATTGGAGGCGCAGACCTGATGCATCAGATTCAGTTTCTTTCCATCCCCATACACACGACTTCTCTTTGCACCGCTCAACCCCGTGGAGTCCAATGCTAATGCGGCCACCACCAACAGGAAGAGATGGCTTGTACTTGTCACAGATAAGCCCTCTAAACCGAAACAGCTACTTCGGGGGTTTTCCGACTGGAAGCAATGTGGTGAATCCAGGAGGTACAATGGAATCAATATTTTATCTGAGATCAGCAGTTGCTGCAGCAGCCCCACCAAAGGGAGTGGGAATGAGATTAATGGAGTGGCAGCAGCAAGGTGGAGTTATTGAGCCAATTGTTTTTGATTCGGTGCCGGTTGTCCAAGGCAAGGCAGCAGCCAAGAGGTTAAGGCTTTTCGGTGTGAACATGGAGTGCCCCATATCGGAGTCGCATGAGCGTGAGATGTTATCTACAACTACCATAGGAAATGCTACAATGGCATCGCAGCCTACTCAACATTCTTCATCTTCCCAGCATCCTCTCCAATTAAGGCTCTACAATGGCACCCCACTACCCCCTTCTGACTTTCTTAATGCCAGCAAAGACAAGGCTTCCATGTCATTGGATTTGAATGTATGACCAGGAGAAATTGATTTCGCATAAAGTACCTTCAACGCCCAAGTTAAACTACCCTTGCCATAATCAATACCTGCCACCACCGTCACCACCAACAAACAACGACAGAATGCGTGAAGATATATGGCTAGAACAATTGCAAGGCTACCAGCTAATCCGCTTCTCTTTTTTTTCAATTTATCACTTCTTGATTCTTATGAGAGAGAAGACCCAGCTGTGGAAATACACAAATGTTGCTTCATGATCATATCCTTATCTATACTGAATTAAAAAAGGGACGAAAATTATTGATGAGTATTTGAGTGGGGGGGGAATAAAATCTTTGTTTTTTAAGATTAATTAGCACAGAAGGGAGTTCAATGTTTGGGTGTCTGTGAAGATTTAGTTAGAGATGAGAGGAGATGATCAAAACCATAACCCAAGAGTGTTTTGCTTTTAACTTGTGTATAAAAGTATAACATATAGATAGCTGTATGAGACATAGATCCATCAAAGCCGAGATTTCATGTTTGCTTTCCGTAGGGCCTGGTTTCTCCCGGATGTAACCATCCCATTGTTTCCACCGAATTAGTTCCCAAGTATCTTTAATCTCTATGGCTCCTAACTTAGCAGTTAAATTTCCATGTTTTGAGTTGCGTTAGGCTTATCATGAGTATAGATGTGACAAATATTATAATTTATTGTAATAAATATCAATAATAAAATCAATGATTAATTAAAATAGTAAAATATCGACCCTCATCTATTCCCTATTTCCCTTTCTTTCACTCTCTCTCTCAATTCACTGTGGTTTAGTTAATAACAACCTTTCCTGACGCTTCAGTAACTGAGCAGAGTGTTAGCTATCTGATGTAAATCCAAGTTGCCCTCTCTTTGGTTTTTACCTTGGTAGGTTGTTCAGTTGTTCTTGTCGCTGCTTCGTTGGGCACGCCCGCAGGTTGTGCAGAGAAATTTGCAGGGCTTTTAAAAGGTAGGATTTATCTCAATTTTCTTGGACCCTTCTTTTTTATATTAATTTCTTTCCCACGTCTTACTCCAATATTGTTTTTTTCCTTCAACTTTGAATGTTCCTATCGTATCAATTCACCACATACTTTTTTATGAACTCTCTTTGGAGAATGCAGATCCCATCATAAATATATAAACTTATTTTATTGTTCTCGTAGTACACTTCTGGTTAGCCTGCACTGCATGTTTACCTTTTCTTTTAGATAAATCTGTTGGGCACTTTGCACCTTTTTTTTTTATTTCCCATCCCATGCATTACACACATCTTTTGCTTTAATTGCATGGTCTGCAACAGTCCTCCAAGTAGTCGATAGATATCAAACATTGTGGAGTTTTTAGCATGTGCATGTGTTCAAGATAGCTATCATTATTGTTTTTATTAGATTTCAGATAGCTATCATTATTGTTTTTCATAAAAGTTTAGATTGCCTCAGCTGAAGTAGTAGAAGAGCAGGTTCACCTTTATCCTTCAGGTGAGCCACATGTTTTTACCTTTTTCCCTGACCTTAATACCTATAGTCCTTCAAAAGTTGCCAAAAAACAAAATTTAATGGCATCCAACTTCGACAATATTGTAGCCTTTTTATTCCCTATTACCACCAAACATTATTTCCAATCTCACTTGTAAGATTATATGAAGGAATTGCAATAATATTTGTCATAGTGTCTTATATCAGATATTAAGCTTAGATATTCCTTCACTGCAAGATTGCATATTGGCAGTAATAATGAATTGAAACTGTTAGTGACCTAATCCACGGTCTTCCTACTTTGTTTGCTATAGCTTAAAATCTTAGACCCAAGGCCAAAGCCAAGACCTGTTAACAATCAAACCCCGTGCAGCATGAGAACAAAAAACTTTTTCAACTCGGTCTATATTTTCAGGTCAGTGACGAAAGTTTATCCTTTATACATTTCAAAGGTCATCATCACCCATTTTTCATCAAATATATATGTCTAAAGTAAAAGAAATACTAACATGATTAATCTTTAATGGTAATTGAATCTGTGAGTAAATGGTTTTGATAGACTTTTGAAGAACCACACTTTTCTCAACACAATTTTATACTTGTTCAGACTAATTTTAGTTCTTCCGGACGCTAACAACTCTTCATATCACTTTCTTAATTCATTTAAATATCTGATAGTCTACATAATTTTCTTGACTTGCCCCTTTTATTTCTCTCAATCAAAACTCTAGACCAAATATATGAACTATTAATGATCATATATGGACATATACACTCAGAGAGCCAAAGATGTAGCTTCATAGTTCTGCGCTAAAATCATATCTTTGTTCATTAGTCACATTAATTATAACTTTGATCCCACACCCATGAGGACAGTCCTTTTGATAAAATTTAATTTGCATCTTGTTTTCTTGTATCAAGCGATATTACGATGATTAGACTAGAACATACAATCAAGCTTTATAATTTGGGTGGTTATAAATCAACTAAACTATGTTTTCTTGGGTGTGCTTGTTATTCTCTATTAGACAAGCAGAACTTGCTTTATATGTTTGGTTTTCAATGAACCAGTTGACCTATCAAAAAAAAATATGATCTGTAAACCTGAGGAATTTGTGGCCTTAAATTTTTCGAATAGTCTGTGTTAAAATGCTAGATAGTAATAAAGAGTCTTAGTAACCATACTTCTTGGAATTCATTTTCAATTCTTTTGACATTGGCTTTTTAGTGCCCATATATATATATATATGATAATATGAGTTGAGAATTTCTTTTTCCGCTTCCGAGCTGCATTCTTTAAATTAGCAAGGACTAAAGAACGCTTCGACATGGTTGTTTTAACCTGAATTAGGTGTTCATAAATATTGGTTCATTACTTGCATCTTTGCGCATATATATATATATATATATATTGGATGATTTATTATTTTTCTAATATATAGCATGTGTTTTTTTCTTTTTGCTTTGAAAAGTCTTTAATTATATATGTATATATATATATATTAAATTCAATATGATTTGGGCACATAAATATAAAAAGTTTTCTCTATTTGTTATCAATTAATTTTAAATTGAATGCTTACTTAAATTTTAATATGGTATCAGAGTAATAGTTCTCTTATTTCTTGTTTGGTCTACATAGGTTTATTATGCGTACACATGAAGTACATGCTACTACCACGTATGAACAATCATGTATTCTATTGATAAAATATCGATTTCTTAATTCTATTGATTAAGGTTCAAACCTCGACAACCTTAGATATAAAAAAAATATGTATCACCATGTTATATCTATTATATTAAACATGTGCAAAGTATTAAATGAAAATAAATGAAATTTAAGATGAGTTAAATTGAAGATAATCTGGACATATAAATGAAACAAGAGTCTTTCTTACTAATTGATTTTTGTTTGAAAGTCCTTTTAAAATCTAGCAACATTCCTCCTGGATTAATTACGAAACAATTCAAATCCTGATGATGAATTTCCCTATAATTAACCGATCATCAAATTGTTAGACAATAATGTGATGCCTTTGAAAATCATAAATGTACATTGTATGTATCATATATTTTGTGTAGTCACTTATATATGTTTCAGACGATGAAATTATTAAATGATAATATGATCTCTTTCAATAAGCACATGACAAACTTTTAGAAAAAATCCAATTAATTTAATGCAGATCAAATTTATAATTTAGTTTTTAATGGATGCAATTTTATTACTATAGTTTTTTTTATTAGATTAAAAATGATAAAAGCTGAAATATGTTATAAAAGATTTTTATTTATTTTTTCTCAAAATATTTTTTATTTTTAATCAAATTGAAAATTGTGGTGCTAAAATCGGATCTATTCAAATGCAATGATTAAATTTAATATATCACTTTAAATAGAATATTAAATTCGGACCAAATGTCAAAACATTGAGCATTATTTTGAACATGTTTATAAAAAGATGGACCACTTCATTAGGAGCTACTTATATATATATATATATATATATATCTTTGTCACATTAGTTAGTTAGCTAGCATATATTTATGGATTTTATTAAAGAGTGAAAAATTTATTAATGTTAGTTAAATTATTAATTACAAAAAATATTTTATATTAAATAAAATAATTAATAATTAATTTAATTAACTCAAGTGCATTGAAAATTTTATGATAAACTTAAAAGAATGCATTTGGAGCATTAGTTAACAAAACTCTATGTTTACCAAAGAAATAGAAATTGGATTATAGAAGTTTACATAGGTGAAAGTGAACGATAGATGTCAACCTTTAGCTTTAAAATATAGTTTGAATAATTAATGTTCCATTAATTATATACCAACCGACAATTGATTTGAAAAATGAAGAATTATGTCTAAAAAGGACTTTAATAATGATAGTTAAACGTGGGAACTAAAATGCTTGTGCATAGATGTTGGAATTATAAATTAACATGTGCTTATGTCTATCATTTAACTTCAACATTAATTATGATTGAAAATAAAATACAAATGAGATAAGTTATAATGAGACATGTCCAAATATCTCTATCTCATAAAGCTATTTTATAAAACATTTTTTAAGTATATGTGCAATCATAGTACTATACTTAATCAAAAGAAACGTTAACCATTGTCAGACAAATTTGTATTTATAGTATGTCTTTTCTTTAATTTAGTAAAAAAATAATGCATTGTACATATTTTTTAAATATAATAATTCTAAGTTATTTGTCCATAGATAGCCATTAACTAGTCCCTTTAATATGCATAAAAGACAACAGAAAGTTAGCATTACGATGAATGTAAAACGTTGAAGAGAAAAATATAATAATAATAATAATAAAGAAGAAAACACAAAAACGCTTATAACCACAAGTACAATAGCCAGAGAAACAGTAACGATTCAGAAGGGCAATGAATGTTCAAAATTTGATAACGAGGCCGAATTACCACCCACAAGAGCCAAAAAAGTTGAAAGTGGGTTAAATTTTTCCTGTTGAAATACTACTATTTGCCGTTCTTAGTATGGGAATTTTAGTGCAGGAGCAATGGAAAAGGACCCAATTTCCAATTGGATTGTGTCAAACAAGCAGGAAAGCATAATTGTTGTTAGGGCTGTCATCCTTTTACGAGGACAAAAGCCATTGCCAAAGGTTTTCCAATCCCGATCGAACCTCACTCTTCTTTTATATGGATTATTATGGATGGTTGGATGGATAGATCATTGTCATAGATGATACAGTACTCTCTTAATTATGTTATGTGTATATGCGTTAGATTCGACCCCTTTGAAAGCAACCCCTGTGGCGGG
>JAQSVH010000013.1:6555344-6571563 GCA_029448705.1 Adansonia digitata
AAATAACATATTCCAATGATTATTAAATAATAAGCAGTAATTAATGTAATCATTTAATAAAAGTGTTTTAAGTAAAAAATCCAATGATTAAATAATCCTAATCCAATGATTATTAAATAATAAGCAATAATTAATATAATTATTTAATAAAAATATTTTAAGTAAATTAAACTTTTTACTTATAAATTAAAAAAAATATTTTTAAATGGTAATTTAAAAAAAAAGAAACAATAATGACTATTTTCATTAATTCAAAAGATTTTTTACATTTATGCTTATATATATTATAGATCTAGATGTCGTAACTTGCTAGAAACGAATTCGCCAAGCTAGAGCAAAACTATAATCTGGTAGTTAGGAATTGAGACCAAGTTTTTGAAGCGAGTCACATGTTCAATTTTTACACATGGCAATTATGAAATGGATGGAAAAAGTGAAATTGCCATCAATCTTTTTTTGATTAGGTGTGATTGGCCACTTATTAAAATTCATATTTGAGGATCATAAAACCTCTAAAAACGGATCTCAAGGTTTGCTAGTAAGCCAAAGATCATATGAAAAGGTTTGGGAGTTAATTACATCTAGGAAAAGATGAGCACTTCCACAACACACATAAAATAATACCTATTAATTACTTCTTATATTAAATCTAAGTTATAATTGATTTTTACTAAAGTTCGGTTTAATAAATAACAAGTAATTAATAGATTTACTAAACTATTTTTACTAAATAATTTCTAAATTAATTTATTACATGAATCGGTTTTTTTAAATAAAAGAAAAGTTTTTCTTATCCTAGTAATAAACCCAGTGAAATACAAAGTTTTATATTTTGATTGAAAAAAATTTCGATTCAGTTATTGTGAAAGGATATTCCATCCTTAAAAATAATTGATGAGACTTCTTTACCTTGATTATTAAAACATGTATTATAGCAAAAGAAAAATTAAAATCTCTATTTTAACATAAGGAAAATTATAAAAATTCTAAGGAGTTAGTGCTAAGGTGAAAGTTCTCACTTAAACTTTAATACTAATTTCAATGCAAAAAGACCCAAATAACCTTAGTGAACACGTATTAACAGACAAGTGCCTACATAAAGGTTTGATTTTAGTGAGAAAAGTTTAAAATGATCCTAAAAGTTCAATTTAGGTATGAAAATACTAATAGGACCCTAAAAGTTAAAAAATTATATGAAAGTGCTAAAATACCCTTATGGTTCGATTTTGACTAGAAAGTGCAAAACACGACCCTAAAGGTTTGGAACATAACACAAAAAAAATAGTAGTATATCTCTAAGGCTTGGTTTTGAATAGAAAGTGCTAACACGATCTTAAAGGTTAAAAAATGGTATAAATGTTCCAAAATAGTCCAAAAGGTTCGATTTTAACATGTAAGTGCTAACACGATCCCGATTTTGGTGTAAAATTACTAGAATAACTTTAAAGGACATATGTTAACATGAAAGTGCTAACATGACCTTAAAAGTATTAAAATAGTCTTAAAAGTTCAATTTTGATACAAAAGTGCTAACAATAATACCCTATAAACTTGGATTTTGATAAAATTACTAAAATAACCTTAAAAAAATATATTTCGACATGAAAATGCTAAGATAACTCTAAAAGTACTAAAATGGCATTAAAATTTTAGTTTTGACCTGAAAGTGCTAATACAACCTTAAGGACTTGGCTTTATTGAGATATTACCAAAATGACTTTAAAAGGCATATTTTGACATGAAAGTGCTAATATAAACCTAAAAATACCAAAATGGCCTTAAAAATTCGATTTTGACTTGAAGTGCTAACATGACCTTAAGGACTCGATTTTTGTGAGAAATTACTAAAGTGACATATTTTGACATAAAAGTGCTAATATGATCTTAAAAATACCAAAATGACTTAACGGTTAAATTTCAACATCAAAATGCTAGCATGACGCTAATGATCCGGTTTTCCTAGGTGACCAAGTTTTGATCTAGGTTTGGCCAAATAAACTTAGAATCCCTGCTTGGTTTAGAAAATGACTAAAAATACCCTTGTTATATTCGGCGAAACCAAAAAAAACAAATGATTAAAAATATGAGAAAATATCATGGATGGAACTAAGATTAAAACCTAATTTCACTTTGAAAACTCTTTCCTATGAACATATAAAGGTGACTAAAGTGAAAACACAATCAAGCACAACGATAAGTATGGAAATAAAGTACATTGCATAAACACAAATCAATAAAAATCAACTAACGGGAATTAAAATAATAAATTTCGTACGGAATTTAAACATGATAATAAATCTAAAAGCAACCATGGGAATAAATTACATGACATAAACTTAAACAATAAAAATTAAAATAACAATAAAATTATTTTCGTATGGAATTTAAATATGTCAAGCAAGCAAATAATCTTAAAAAATAATTTAAATAGCTCAAAATTTCGCCTTCAAAAACTTGTTTCTACACTATAGGCTCAAACATGTCTAAGCTTAGTTTAGGATCATCAGCTTAAAGGAAAATAGCAAAAATAAGCTGAAGAAACGAAACGAAGAACAATTTGATAAACTACCTTGACTTTAAATCAAATATCTCTCTTTCACTTTTTCTTTCTTCTCTCTCTCTCTCTCATGTTTAGTGTATATTACAGTGTGGAAACGATGACGACTCTCCAAACCCCTCATGGCTATTCGGCCAAGGTGAAAAAAAAAAGAAAAAGAAAATATCTTTTTTATCTTTTCCTTTGTTAATGCCAAGCATGAAAAAAATTGCAACTTAATTTTTCCTCCCTTTTTCATGGTCATTCGGACAAGGGTGACGTCATTATCTCTTCTTTTTCCTTTCTTTTTTTTTTTTTCCCCCCTTTAATCTTTATCTTTTCTTTTTAAACCTTAGGCACGAAGGAAAAGAGAAAAAAAAAATGAAGATGACAACCCAGTTTAGTATTATGTTAGAAAAGATTTAAATTTAAAATAATTTGGATTAAAAAAATTTGATGCTTTAAGAACATTGTGAAAAAAAATTGTAATTTAAGAGTTTTAAATGTTTTGCATTATTATATAAATATTACAATAAATTAATATGTCTAAAAAATTGCAAAAAAAAGATGATTATTACGCATAAATAATCTACATGTAAATACAAAATTTAAATAATTTACAAGATCGTTTGATACGGAATTGATCTTGATTCACTGATCAGAGATAAAACCACTTAATCAGATATTATCTATTTTCACGATACTAAATTTTTTTAATTTTTTTAATTTTTTTTGTAGACAGACAAAGTATCGTTCTTTTGATTTTTATTTTACTACTTAAACTATTCATGCAAAATCTATAAAGAAATTTTTTAAGGCAAAATCATGCCCATATATCTGTATCCCAATAACATGGGATTTGTTGCATGAAAACTGTCAAGCAGTTATGCAATCTTTCAAATATATAGGATCGGGTTCTACCTCATTTTGGGGTGGATCCCGACCTTAAATTTCTAATATAAAATTTATAGATATAAAATAATATTATTTCATTTTCAAAAGTGCAAATTTTTAAAGTTTTTGTCTGGTTTTTGAATTATGATTTTAACAAAAGAATACATTAACAAGTATGTAATTAATGTAATGCTTTTTCATAAATTAAATATATTAAATTCTAAAAACTTTCTTGAAATAGTAACTAAATTATCATTAACTATGTCTATGAGAAATGATTAAATAGACTTTAATAAAAAGCCTCTATTCTTTTTCGATGTTGTGGTGAAACTAGCTTTTAATTTAAAAAAATATGGTAATAGTAATGCTAAAATGACTTTAGTATGTATATATATATATATATATATAACATTTTGATTCATCTCAACACTTTTCTACCTATATATTTAAAATTTTTAAATTACAATTTTTTTCAACATGTTTTCTCCCATTTAAATTTTTTTCAACCAAATTTTTTTCATGAATAATACTAATATATAGAAGTGTAATGAGCTAAGTTATGGTCTAAAATTTTTAAAAATTTTTATTTAAATTTAAATTTAACTTGATTTAACTTAATATGTGATTTAAATTATTTTTAAAACTATTAAAATATATTAATAATTATTTTTATATTAATATTTATATATTTTATAATTAAATTTAAATAAAAATATTTTTATCATATAAACATTAATTAAAAATAATTAAAACTACACAAATAATAACAAACGAAACGCCCTTTCAACAGGCGTGCTAATGTAAGCTACTATTTCGGACTTGAAAATAACGCTATTCGGACTTAGAAACAACGCTACGCGGATCACCTGACCTTACAAAACCCTCACTTTGCTCCATTTTCTCAACCTTTTTGGATCTTTTCGCCATTCGGGCGCCTCAATTCTCGAAAATTCTCCACTCAGTCGAATCTGGTTTCTCCCATTCTCGCCCCTCCCCCTATTTGCAACTCAGATTGACCCGAAAAGGTTCGCTTTACCCCCCCGGCCCCCCACACACTCTCTCTCTCTCAAACCCTAATTTCTCATCTCTTCATTTATTGTTTTCTCTTGCTCTCCCACTGCTTCACTGCTCGATAACGCGCGTCGATTCCTTTTTTTTTCTAATGGGTTTCAGGATTTCAATTACATATAGCTAGGGTTTTATTCGGGATTTGTTCAAACATTCAGTAACTTCTTTTTTTATTTTTTGCTTTTTTTGCTGGTATATTCTCCTTTTTCTCTTTGCGTTTCTTTTTTTCCTCCTTTTAGTTTTTAATCAATGCATCATGATTGAATATTTGATTCGTTTGATACGCAAATAAATGGAAAATTGGATCCCACGTTTTGGCTCATAGCGTCCCTTTTACCCCATTTAATTTATTTCCGAAATGTTAATTCAAATTCCGCAGGGATTCAGAGGAATTTCTTTTATTCATTACTCATTCTAGTTTCCCTGTTTGTTTAATTTGCTTTCTGCTTTTTTTTTTTTTCTGATTTTTAGATCGAGGACCTGCGGGGTATAAGAACTACTTAAACGAAGATGTTTGGTACGACTAACCGTAAGTCTTTCTCTTACCTCTTTAATCTTTCTTGTTGAAATCGAATCAATTTTTTGATTCGATTTGTTGAGCTGATGTTTCGATGAATGTATAATTGCTTAAAACTAGAAGCTTATGGCTCGTAAGTTTATTTAGGCAATATAAACTCAAAAATTTTTTATTGGTTTTGGCATTTAAGATTAGCTTCATCATTCAAAAAGCATTTATATGTTGCATGCCACGATATTCACAGATTATTTTTAAGTGTATTAGTATCTTTTTTGAGGTTTTTTTTTTTTTTTTTCATTTTGGTGCTTTACCCGTACTTTTATCACAGCAAAAGCTGATCCTTATAGTGCTATGCTCTGTGTAACTGTTGAGTACATTGTTTAGCTTCTTCACCTACTGTTAGTTATAATATTTTAATTTGCAGAATTTTTGCTCTTGTTATTTATCAGTTGTTTGTGCTTTGTCTGCAATATCTATATGCTTGCAGTTTTTTATTTGAGTTTATGTTTTGTTGCTATTTTTAACATATAAATTATGTGTCATTTTGTTTTCGAGAATAAATTTGTTGTTACTTTGTGAATCTTTTTGGAAAATTAAATAATTGTTAGAAACTCTTTGAACAGCTTTTGGGCAATCGAGTAGCCCATTTGCATCCCAATCTGTTTTTGGCCAGACCAACAATCCAAGTAGCAATCCATTTGCACCTAACTCTTCCTTTGGTAGTCCAACCCCTTTTGGCTCCCAAACAGGGGGTTCAATATTTGGCGGTACTTCTACCGGGGTGTTTGGTGCAACCCAATCTTCTCCGTTTTCCTCAACAACACCCTTTGGTGCCTCATCAACTCCAGCTTTTGGAAGTTCCATGCCTGCTTTTGGATCTTCGTCCACTCCTGCTTTTGGCAGTTCATCATCATCTTTTGGTGGTCAGTATTTCCGTATTTTTTTTTTTAATTTTCTCTCATTATGATTGAGTTTTCCTTCATATCACAATCTTTCTGTTCTAGTTAAATATAGTAAATTATGCGATTGTAATGCCTTTTTGTCTTTTGGTATTTTATGGTGCTTTATTCCTAGTGTTCTAATACCACATGTGCGTAGATCATTGAGTTATTATGTGTTTACACGCATGCATATATAAATATATTCACATTACAATTAGGTGCACTTTTAATTACCTGGGGATGGAAGAAATTAGTGTTTCATTAGTATGAGATTCACTTGTTGTTTCATTCTTCATTGAGCACAGAAATATGATCGTGAATGCGAGCCATCTTTTTTCATAAGGAGTACTTGTTATTTTTAGTATACACTTGATTTGCTAACTTTTGGTAATCTGCTTTCAATTATATGCATCTATTGAGTTTTTGGTTCATTAACTCTTGGGTAGCTTGGTGTCTTTTCCGCAGTGTTAAAATGATAACTGCTTGTTTTTTAGGGTCTTCTGTTTTTGGTCAGAAGTCTGCATTTGGCTTTGGGTCTACTTCTAATCAATCAAGTCCTTTTGGAAGCACAACACAGCAGTCACAGCCTGCATTTGGTAGTGGTATATTTGGTTCCTCCACGCCTTTTGGTTCAACCCAGTCTGCATTTGGTTCCAGCACCCCTGCCTTTGGTACATCAATTGGTGCCTCTAGCACCCCAGCTTTTGGTGCCACAACTACCCCTGCATTTGGTGCCACTACCACCCCAGCTTTCGGGACTACAACTACCCCTGCGTTTGGTGCCACTAGTACCCCTGCCTTTGGTGCCACAAGCACCCCTGCCTTTGGCTCAACTGGAAGTCCAGCATTTGGGAGCACTGGAACCGCATTTGGTGTGTCTAATGCCCCAGTATTTGGAGCAGGTGGCACATTTGGAGCATCAAGCACACCTGCTTTTGGCACATCTAGCACTCCTGCTTTTGGAGTATCTTCTACTCCTTCATTCAGCTTTGGGTCTAGCCCTGCGTTTGGCCAATCAACGTCAGCATTTGGTAGTAGTCCTTTTGGGACAACTACATTTGGAGCACAGAGTTCTCCTTTTGGTGAGTAATTATTAAGTTTACATGATCAATTATAACTTGGAAATCACTTATGCAGTATAGGCAAGAGTATATATTTCTTAGGCCTTATATGTTTTTAGTACCAGGAAATATATATATATATATATATATTGAATTAAATTCTTTTGAGTTCTCATGTAGGAAGCCAATCTTCTTCGTCTGCATTTGGAAGCACTAGTTTTGGCCAGTCACCTTTTGGGGGTCAACGTGGGGGAAGTAGAGTTGCTCCTTACGTCCCTACAACTGAAGCAGATAGTGGGAGTGGTACACAGCCTGCTGCAAAGTTGGAGTCAATATCAGCTATGCCTGTTTACAAAGATAAAAGTCACGAGGAGCTGAGATGGGAAGATTATCAATTAGGAGATAAAGGTTCCTTCATATAAAATATTGTAAAACTGTGAGAGTTTAGTCATTCTCCTTTTCTGTGTTTGGCATTGACTAGCTCGCTGTGTTAATTTGAAATTTCAGGTGGACCGCTGTCGGCTGCTCAGCCTTCTGGAGGGATTGGCTTTGGTGTGTCAGCTGCACCTGCAAGTCCTTTTGGCTCTTCTTCAACATTTGGTCAAACAGCTGCAAATCCTTTTTCCAGCACAAGTACCAATCCATTTAGTCTAAAACCCCCATCCTTTGGTAATACAAGTTTTACGACCTCGAATACTACATCAAATCCTTTTCAATCTACATCATCAAGCCTTTTTGGTCCAACTTCATCAACAACACCTTCAATTTTTAGCTCTTCAACTTCTGCATTTGGAACTGGTTCTTCTCTTTTTAATTCGTCCGTCACTCCTTCATTTTCATCTTCGCCATCCATTTTTGGTACTGGTGTTGCTCCGGCAACAACTCCCGCATTTGCTACTGGTTTAAATTTTAGCAGCAGCCAGACATCTCCTCTGTTCAATTCTACCCCTGCAACAGGCAATGCTTTTGGACAGGCGACCTCTATCTTTGGACAGAGTACAAGTAACGTTGGTCAAACAAGCATTTTCAATACACCTTCCACTGGGTTTGGTGGGAATATGTTTTCGAGCTCTCTGTCATTGACTTCTTCTAGCAACCCAGCTCCGTTCGGCTCGACAACTGTAAGTCACTTGTGAAATTCCTTACGATCATTCTTCTTTTTCATAATGTTTATGATGCTTTGCTTGTGTTACTTGGTTATAGAGTTAAGCTATAATGTTTATTGTGTTAGTCTTCAACTTTGATTGAAGTGCTCGTTTCTGTACATTTTCATCATGCTGTTGCTGGGGTGCTGAATTCTTTTCATTTCTTCATTCTTTTATTGAATTGAGAGTTAAAACTAATAGCTCAACAGTGAGCCCTCTAGTGTATGATTGGTTGGGAAGTGGATGAGATATCTGATTTTTCGGTGATGTGAGTCTGTTATTTGCTTCTGTACTATGTAATTAGTAAAGATCCAAATAAGAGTTTTTGTCTTGCTGGATTTGGATGCCTATTATTTTATTCAATGAAGAGTTTTTTAAAATTATCTCCCCCCTCCAAAAAAAAAAAAAAGAATGAAATGAGGATATATCTCGCATATCTAAAAATCGGGGTTCTAGGGGACTGATTTCGTTAAATGTCATGACTACTTGTTGGTTATAATGTGTTCCAGATATTTCATGAGAAGAAAAAAAATGCCGAACTTTATGACTTTAGGAGTTTTGCTGTTTTTAATTTGCAATAATGCTTTCTAGGTTCATGCATGAGTCTTTGTGTAAACATGTATTCTTTTCTTACCTGTTTCTGAGCCTTAAGATTTTCATCCATTGTCGCTGCAGCCCTCTTTTGCTTCACCTTTTCAGCCAGCTCAGACTGCTGGTGCTTTTAACTTTAGCAATTTTGGTCAGACACAATCAGGTACAAAAAGTTTTATCTTGAATATTATCATTGAATGTTTGAAATTGTCTTTTAATGCTTCTAACTATAATGATGTTGCTGCCTTTATAGGTGGTGGATCGGGCATTTTTGGTCAGAGTAATATTGGCCTACCGTATGTTTAATATCCATTGGGCTTTGTTTCTGTTTTCACTTGCACATATAAATATCCTTATACATACCTACAAGGATCTCCATATCTATTACTAGTATATTGTTTTCTCATACCTTGTACAAGTGCATTCAAAAGTATGCCTGATCAAGTTCTATCTATGGTTATCCACGTAGTTATACGATTGTATACTTTGTAGCTTAATCCTGCATGCACTTCTGTTTGTGACAGGTCTGTGACACAAAGTGCTGCTGTTGTACAACCCGTGACTATTACAAACCCCTATGGAACACTCCCTGCAATGCCTCAAATATCAATTGGTCGGGCTGGGACCACACCATCTGTTCAATATGGGATTTCTAGCATGCCTGTAACTTTCTGATGCTGTTTTAGTTACTCTTAGTTTTCGAGTTTGATCTGCTTTTTCCTTACTTGTTATAGATCTCTCTCTCTCTCTCTCTCTCTCTCTCTGTGTTCGTGCTAGTATTGCCAGTCAATTTTTTTTTTTTTTAGTAAATTTCAATATAATAGTATTGATTGGTTGACTGGTAATCAATTTATCAGGTCGTGGACAAACCTGCTCCTGTTAGAATATCGCCTTTATTGACTTCTCGATACCTTTCACAAAGGCGGATTAGGTTGC
Organism: Adansonia digitata; assembly: GCA_029448705.1. Classification (NCBI taxonomy): domain Eukaryota; kingdom Viridiplantae; phylum Streptophyta; class Magnoliopsida; order Malvales; family Malvaceae; genus Adansonia; species Adansonia digitata. The sequence goes on from JAQSVH010000013.1 coordinate 6,565,034, forward strand.
CTGCAAGAAAATATCATCCTAATAATGAAAATTCAAAGGTGACACTGCTACCTCTCATGAAAGTAGTAACTCTAATCTTTTGATTTGAAATATTATTGCATTGTTGGGTATATGAGGTTATAGTTCTAATGTGTTTGTTTCGTTTGTTAATCGACATCTGCAGGTTCCGTTTTTCAGTGATGATGAAGAGACACCTAGCACGCCCAAGGCTGATGCTGTTTTTATTCCTAGGGAAAATCCAAGGGCTCTTGTCATCCGTCCCACTGAAAATTGGCCTTCAAGAGTTTCTGTAGAGAAGGCATCACCATTGAAGGGTACATCCACTCCGGGGCATGAGAATGGTGAGATTCTTTCAAGCTCATCTGCTCTCCTTTTTTAGGACAAAGTGAATTAGTTGGGAATTAAAGCTTACATATAGGGATGAAATTTGATAGCCTCGAAGCATTTTAATTTTTGTGGGCTTTGTTTCTTTCCATGCATTATCTACAACCATTTGACAACGTAAGGTTCTCATCTATTGTCTCCAAATGTTATTGATGCTCAAGTCTTTGTTAATAGCATTTAAACTTTGAGAAGTTAGTGAGGTTTTATTATTTTTTTTATATGTAATTGATCCCTTTTTGCATGTAGTCTTTTGTGTTTCTGTTCTCTCTCTCTCTCCCCCCCGAACAAACAACACTCTTGGATTATATTCATGCTAATGAGCTAACCAAGTAATCCCATTTGGTCTAGAGAAAAAGAAAAGGTATGCCTTCTCTTGTGAGAAGCCACTTTTCTGGTGCCATTACAATAATCTTATTGCACCGAAGAAATGCTGTGATTTTGGTTTCAGATGTCTTAATTCGTGTTTAATTTTTTTTATCTGATTACATTGATTTTTGGCTGCTCATGGCTGACTCTTTGGAGCATTCTTTTCATCTAGGCAAAATTTCTGATGATGGCTCCAATGCTGAGGATAAAGATAGTAAGTATTAACTTTTACATGAAATTATAATCACCTTTAATTGCCTGTCATGTCATTTTATTAATTTTATGTCACCAATATTAATTTAGTGTTTTATGATGTGAAAATTGCATGGTTTATAAAACATTTATCTGGTAGTTAGCAAATTTTTCCATGAACTGTTTAATAACTCTCTGCTAGACAGTCAAAAACAGAAACAAGCTAGCTTGTTATCAATTCCTTTTCTTTAGAGTTTCTGATATTCTTATGGGACACCCAAAAAAAAAAGAGCATTAAAGTGATCTTTATTCTTTTTCTGCCATGGCGATTCTCTTTGTGATAAAGATGATTTCTTTTCTGATTATAACTTTCAGATGAACTCAGAATCATAACAAATTGGTTTGCTAGCATCTCTGCTACTTTTAATTACTTCTGGTTGATATGATCATTGTAGAAAATCCAGCTGAAAATGGCCTTGCGAAGGAGCAAGTTCATCATGACAGAGGTTACCAGAAAGCTAATGGAGTCAATGATGCTCATTCAGAGGATTCACGGATGACATTCAGCGGCCACAGAGCCGGTGAGGCTGCTATAGTGTATGAGCATGGAGCTGACATTGAGGCTCTAATGCCAAAGCTCCGGCGGTCTGATTACTATACAGAACCTCGAATCCAAGAACTGGCTGCTAAGGAAAGGGCTGAACCAGGGTACTGTCGCCGTGTCAAGGACTTTGTGGTTGGGCGGCATGGTTATGGAAGCATCAAGTTCCTGGGTGAGACTGATGTGAGATGCCTTGATCTGGAGTCCCTTGTCCAGTTCAACAACCGTGAGGTGATTGTTTACATGGATGACAGCAAGAAACCTCCCGTTGGACAAGGTCTCAATAAGCCTGCAGAAGTAACACTTCTCAACATCAAATGCTTTGACAAAAGGACCAGACAGCCATATACGGAAGGCCCAAAAGTCGAGAAATATAAGGAGATGCTTAAGAAGAAGGCTGAGGACCAAGGAGCCGAGTTTGTGTCCTATGATCCCATCAAAGGAGAATGGAAGTTCAAGGTGAATCACTTCAGCATGTACAAGTTGGTAGACGAAGAGGAAGAGGAAGAGGAAGACAACTCAGAAATGTGCACTGTTGCAAGGTGCTGATATAAGAAGATAGGGACTCTGGCTGCGTCATCCATAGCAAGTGTTTTTAAGCAAGATTTGTGGCTGCCCCTCGTGTTTTGTCCCCATGAAGGTTTGTTTTGAATTGTACAGATATTGGCAAAATTTGGTGATATTGTTTCAACTTTTAAGTTGTGGTATCAGACGGTACGCTTGAATTGTTGTCTTTTGAGTGTGAGTGGTTTCGTTATTTTCTTTCTTGCAATGCGGACCATTGGTTTTGCTTTTGTTCTTTTTTTCTAGAATTTTAACTCCTCCGACTTGTACTTGTGAATGGCATATCATTGTTGGGGAAGTCATAACCCTGCTAATAGCACAAACACACGAAAAAAAAAACACAGCAAAGTCTAAAGAGGACATCGAAACAAAATATGAATATATAAATTTATTAAATATAAATTTCATATCAACTTGTTAAGTATGGAAAAGCGCCTGTTAGACTATACATAGATTAAAAGATGTGATAAGAGCTAAAAAAAATAGAAGGAAAATAAATTCTCTTAATTATTAGATTGAAATTGTCGTTAGGTCTTTAAAGGGTTATAAATCCAAAATGTATATAAGAGCAATTAGGCTAAACAAAAAAGTGATTTTGGGTTGAATCATTGCAACTCTCCGTTCTTTTCTCTTTTCATTTTCTTCTGTTTTGTTTTTTGGGCGCCCAAAACTCAAGTTACAGAAAGCCCAAAACCCAAATCTTAAGAGTCAGCAATAATTTTCCTTTTGTTAGATGTATATGTATAAAGGCGTTTACGTTTAGGGTTTTGGCAAAGTGTCGGTTTTTGTTGTATTTGTCCTCTTCTCCCTCGAAGCCGTCTGATTGAGTCGAGAAAGGAAGCAGAGAGAGAGAGAGAGAGAGAGAGAGAGAGAGAGAGGAATATGAAAACCATACTTTCTTCGGAGACAATGGATATCCCCGATGGGGTTAACATCAAAGTGAAGGCCAAGATGATCGAGGTTGCGGGCCCCAGGGGTAAGCTCACCCGCAACTTTAAGCACCTCAACCTCGACTTCCACCTCATCAAGGACGAGGAGACCGGCAAGCGCAAGCTAAGGATCGAGGCTTGGTTCGGCTCCAGGAAGACTAGCGCTGCCATCCGGACCGCTCTCAGCCACGTCGAGAACCTCATCACCGGTGTCACCAAGGGATACCGTTACAAAATGAGGTTCGTCTACGCTCATTTTCCCATCAACGCCTCCATCACTAACGGCAGCAAGTCCATCGAGATCCGTAACTTCCTTGGCGAGAAGAAGGTCCGTTCTCTCCTTTCTTCTTAATATCGTTTTGTGCATATATTTGTATAGGATCGGAACCTGATTGCAATGTTGATACATTTCTTCTTTTTTTTCTTTTATTTGAGGAAGCCATTTATTACTGTTTAGGGCTTTCGATTTCAAATCATTTTCTGTTAAATATTTTGCTATTCTAGTGTGCAAAATATTGAAATGATAGATTCCAATCAATTCCACTAGCAGCATGTCATGTTGGATGCCTAATAACTCAAATAGAAGTTTTTACTCTCTCTCTTTCTCTTTTACTTTTTTTGTTTACACTCGATTTGCTTTTGTGGAGGACTATTACCTGTTAATCCATGTCCTTTTTCTGAATATCAAACACCCATATTTGTAACTCGATGTAAGGAAATTGGCAGCCATTGCTTCTATTTTCAACCCACATCGTTCCTGTTCGACGGTTTAAGGAACTAAATGTGAACCATGGTTAGTCTTGAATTTTCATCCTATTATTATTCTAAGAGTTCGAGATGTTTCTTCCAATTTTGTGAAATTACATTAATATGGGTCGTCGACTGTTGGTCAAAATCAGGTGCGTAAGGTGGATATGTTGGAAGGGGTTTCCATTGTTCGATCTGAGAAGGTTAAGGATGAGATCGTTTTGGATGGTAATGATATTGAACTTGTTTCACGCTCAGCAGCTTTGATAAACCAGGTACCACATCTCATTTAGAAGTTTCTAAACACTTAATGAACCTTGTGATAATATTTCACATGCGCCCTCCATTCGTATAGCTTACAGCTTTGCTTTCGTAATCTGACTGTCTGCCTCTCGTATGAAACAGAAATGCCATGTGAAGAACAAGGATATTAGAAAGTTCCTTGATGGTATCTATGTTAGTGAGAAAGGCAGGATTGTTGAAGAGGAATGATCATTATCTCTTGAGCCATAGTTATAGTGCTGCTTTACTTGTCTGTCATAGTAATATCTTGGACCCTGGTTTTTGCTTTGCCTTTCCTCCTTTCCTGGATTCAACTGCAGATTACAAGGATGTTATCTTCATGTAGTGTCTGGAAAATTTTGAATATCTGTTTGATCTTCAGTACTTCAATTAATCAATTATGTCTTGCATTTTTAAGTGTTGTGTTTTGCTGGTAGAGATTTCTTCCAACTCAACATAAGTGCCAAGTCTATCGTTTATGGAAATCTGCAAACTCATGACGTATAGACTTTTGAAATTGGATTTACAGTATGAGATTGCCAGATTTAATTGTATGGTCAATGCAGTTTTGCTGCGAAAGATGCTGCCGTTAATTTCATCAAAATCTTATTGTCCACAATTTGTTTTGTATTAAAGATGGCGGTTTGTATATTTTTGTCTGGGCTCCATCGGTTGAGAATTTTTACAAGAATTTTTTTCTTGGGAGACACTTCCTAAGTTAAAAAAGGCTACTGAGTCAAATAATGAAGATTGCTTGAGCAGCTACGATGGAGCCAGCAGTACGTTCTTAGGTTGAGAATTAGGAACTGAGTAAATCCCACTGCCGTAAAACCAACTACATAGTTTGCAAGCACCAACGGTCAAAACAATGGAATTTTAGGAATTCTATCAGTGTATTGGATTGCCTTGCATTCCTTTAACCTTTCTGAACTCTGTTAGTAGGATGTCACGTTTGTTATCTTGCTTGCTGGTAGTGATAGGTGGCCACGTTGAACAGGTCATCTCTACCTTTGTCTTGATTGGATGTTCCTTTTTTGAGCCTTTACTGAGAGGTTTCGCTCTATACGTTTTAGGCTTTTTTGGCTACGATTAAGTGTAGAATTGGTTCGCACTTTGAAAGCCTAAGATTGATTCTAGTCCCTGCTTCTGAACCTCTTCACGTTTATATTTAATTATTTATAAACATTAAGCTTGCTTTGCGGACATTAGGAAAACTTCTTTTTCTTGCACTTTTTACCCATATGAAGACAACTAATGGGCCTCTTCTGATTGTGGCCTAGTCAACATCATTCAAAACACTTAAGGTTAAAAAAATTAAAAAAATTCCATTTAGGAGGGAGGTTGTCATATAAATAACGGTTATCAATCTCCATAGGGATTTGCTTTTCTGAATTATTATTCAGCTTGGAATAGTAAATTATTAGAAATGTGGCCTGTGTTGAAATCATAACAGCTTTCAGATGGAATGAGGCCCAAAAGCAATTACGACCAACGTAGAACTTTGCTTGGCGTTATAGCAACTTCAACTATTCTTTCGATTAATTAACTTGCTGAAATTCCCTGTATATTCTAAAATTGCGCTTATCTTCTTTGATGATTACAATATCTCATCTGATGTCTGCATTTGATATCTTAAGAGAATACGTCCTCTCGCACAGTTGATTTTTTATTTTTATTTTTTCCCTGAAAAGAGTGGTATCGGAACGGCCGAAGATCCAATCAATGAGAAAATTTGTCCCAGTTATCGCATAGAGTATTTAGGAAAGCAGCAGCATCTTGATTGTAATGGCTAATAAAAATGAGAAAGGCTGGAAAGTAGGCATCTTATTCTTATACTGATTATGAACTCCACTGGCTAGTTAAGTTAATTTGCACTTGGGGTGTCGTAAGTTTCATGAGAAAATTAGTTCTGCCAAAAAAAAAAAAAAATCTCTGCTTGCATAGATGTTTATTCCTGAACAGAGTGGTTTCAGGAAAACAAAAGAGACAATCAGTGGAGAAAATTGTGTCCAAGCTATCACAGAATGTGCTTAAAAACAGCAGCAGCATCTTGATTTTAATGGCCAATAAAAACGAGAAAGATTGGAAAGTGGGGCATCTTATTCTTTACTGATTATGAAATTCACTAGCAACTTGACTAAGTTAAGCCAAGTGTTAAAATGCGTCATCCCTCCAAAGTCGAAACTATAAAATTACAGCCACAGGCTGTTTCCGTGAGTGGCTTAGATTGAGACTCGACCAATATAAAATCCGCCCACCTGTGTGCTCAATTTAAATGTGTATAACCATGAAAAACTGTGGCTTTTACGTGGCAATGGTGGTAGTTCAATTTGCTTATGGTGCATCTAATATTCTGATTAAAATCGCCCTTGATAAAGGCCTCAATCAATTTGTCTTTGTGGTTTACCGGCACATAATTGCCATGCTTTTGTTAAGCCCCCCTGCTTATGTACTTGAAAAGTAAG
>JAQSVH010000013.1:6574591-6594094 GCA_029448705.1 Adansonia digitata
TTTAAAACAAAGATCTTTGAAGTACAACATTTACATTAAAATTAATAGAAAGAAAATAAAATTTATTTTTTATTTGGTAAGAGAAATAGGAAGAAGAAAATAGATGAATTTGCATATTTTAGTTATATATATATATGTAAATCTCTTTTTTTATAAAATATCTTATAATAGTAAAGTATTTAGTTAAGATATGTGAAAATTTTTTATTATCTTCAGAGTTTTAAGTTAAATTCGACTGAGAATTTATGACTATCTTGTCATATTATATTTTGATTAATGAATCTTTAAAACCTAGTGAGTGTATGAATTCGACTTTAAACAATTTTATAGAGTTCGTTAGGAAAGTTATTAACTTTATGGACGATTTTTGTCATCTAAGTAAATAAAGATAAAATGAAAACAGTATTAACATTAGAGAATGATCTAAGATTAACGGACATTATGTGCAATAATTATTGATGTCTTAATCCGAATTTTTTTTTCCTTTGTCCAAACCCAAGCTTAGATTAATGTGAAAATTAGTTTCATAGTTTAAAATAATATTTTATATTTATATTTATAATTAAATTTAATTAAAAATAATATTTTTATTGTTTAAATAGTAATTTGGATTAAACCAGTACAAATTACAAAACTCAAAACCAAATTCAACTGAGCTAAGCCAAACAAGCTGCCTGATTATGAACAAGTCTATAATAAGTTCCTCCCTTTTTCCATTCATTTCATTTTCTTTCCATGTTATCAAACATACATAAAAACTACATTTATGAACCATAAAACTGCTGGATTTCAACTAAGGTTACCACTCAATATGCTATCATCCAAGTATTCTAACCACTATGAAGCTACAATAAAATTATGACTTGACAAGGGAAAAAAAAAAAAAAAACTCTCTTCCCTATCTACATATGAAGACAACTCCCTAAGCCAAAAGTTGAGAAGGAAGGCCATTAAAATACTTACACTGTATACAGTGCTCACCTATTCTTCACAGAATATGCATACACACGGATACAATTTACAACACCTGATAATATTTTTCCTATGATGATACAGCGGAAAATGGACTCCCCACCTACAGCCTTTTTCAACAACATAAGAATTAAAGATCCAAGTCATCTTCATATTCCCATGACAAAAACGATCAAGATAGTGATAAGGAAAACAGCAAAAACAAGAATTAATAGGGAGCTCGGGCGATGATGCCTGGAAGCTGCATTTGCATGCACTGATGTGTCCATTTGGCTGCTACCATGATCTTGCTTCACCCTCTGCCTTAGTTTTGTAGAAGATTCTTCAGCAATATCCCCACTGCCATCAAGCTTGAATAGCTGGTTCTCTTTATCTGACTCATCAGAGCTAGAAGTTTGTGCTGTAGCTTCTGCTTCTATGACCTGAATTGAAAGCATGAAAGATATGGCTCACTATCAGACAATGAACTTCGATAAACATATATTATACTCGATCTAGCCTAAACCCAAAGAAAGGTAAGATAAATACACTTAAAGATATCAACAGAGCTCAAAATTAGCTTTTCCTGGTTACCCTACCTCAGTTAGAGCAGATTGAACTTCTTCTTCTTCACCAACGCTCGCACTTCTTATTTTGCCATCATCAACACAGCCTGCAGAAACTTTCATTGGCCCAGTAGAAAGATTCATTTGCAAGCGTACTCTTCTAGGAGCAGTGCCCTGATTTACGATGTTGTTCGAACTTGGTCGTTGCTGAGGTCCACGGGTTCTAATCCTGATTCCAGTTCCAGTTCCAGTTCCAAGGGTTCCAGAGTTTTCGGAATTTGATTGTCGCAGAGGCTGGTAGGTTCTTGTCCTCATTCCAGTAGTTCCACCAAGATCACCACCATGATTCACAAAACAATTCAGACTGGTTACTGATCGCAAATTATTAGTAGTACCCATTGCAGAATCAGTGAATGAAGTTGCTTGGCCAACTGAATGATTTCGAAGGTCTCCAATATTTCCGATTCTAAACTCTTGGTCATAAAGTTGTGTTTGGGCATGGCTAGACTCTAAGGAAGTTTGCATTTGCACAGATTCCTGATTATCAATATGCCCACCAAACCAGTTGGGAGCTCCAATCCCTGATTCAGACTGGTAAAGAAGTTGAAAATATCAAACAGAAGTCAGAATCCAACTGTAAGCTAAATCAAATTGGCCAATAAGCAAAAATAAATAAATACAAGAAAAAGGCAGGTAAAAAAAAAAAAAAGCTCCAAAAAACTAAGAAAAACAGCTAATAATGGTTACCTACATAGTAACATAAAAGCTAGCAGCAAGCTATTCATTTACCTGCAGTTGTAGCCTTTCAGTGTCTGAGTCACTGTATATGCCATTCTGTTTGAGATAGGAGGTTTCTGCTCGTATTGTGTTTGAGATGAATAAATTATCAGACAAAGGCATCTCAGTCCCAGCAGCAGAGCTCTTCTGACCGTTTGACAACCCACAGAAGTCATCATCATTATTCAAGACCTCATCCAACAATGAGAAAGATAAATCTTGTTCATCAGTCCCATCCTGGAAATGAAATCCATTTTGATCATGGCCAAAATCACTTGCATAAGGAGAATCCATGCAGGGTGGCAGATCTTCGAAAAAATGCGAGTTCATTGGTGAGAAGACTTTGGAGTCAATTTCACCAAAATTAGGCTCCCACAAATTTGAATTGCCTCCCAGGAGTGCATATTTCTGTGTTAAAAAGCAAGACAAAAGTCTCTTATCAAGAATCACATATTCACAAAATAGTCAAGATAAAATGATTTATGAAATGCAACAATGCCAAAATATAGATAAATTATCCGCTTCTCACCTCCGCCACAGTTTCTTCAACAGCATTATCTTCTGCATCAGACGTCATAAGACTATTGCAGCTGCTGTCACCTGTTACTTGACCATTTGGCGTTAAGCTATCCAGCTTTTGAACTTGCGTCTCAGATGAAACTGTATCTTGGAGAAGATCCGACGAAGTGTCATCAGGAGAAGATTTTGTGATGGTGGTTGAATATCCAGTTTGTTCTACTTCATCATACTTCATAATATTATTCTTCTCCTCCGGTTTATGAAACAATCGACATAGAACAAAAGCACCCTGCAACAATAGAAAAGCTCTAAGTTATATAATCATTCCATTTTGATTTTTCTTTAACTTCCGAAGTAACTTAAACTGAAGACAACTGAAAATTAAAAACAAAACCTGGCCAGGGGCAGTGCCATCGAGGTCTTTGGTAGTGGCACGGTATTCGTGCATGATCCAGTTTGTACGCTGTCCCTTGGGAGCACGGCCCATGTAAAAAACCAAGGTCTTCTTCATGCCGACGAGTGCCCTTTTCGACTTGATGGTTCGATCCTTGCCCGTGGCTTTCCAGTACCCTTTATCGGTAGCTCTGTTGGAACGGTGGCCGTTGGGGTACTTCCTGTCACGCGGGCAGAAGAAGAACCACTCCGGATCGTCCGATTTTATCACCGACAGTTCTGAATTAAATTCAATAATCCCAACAATAAAATAAATATTGATAATTTTGGAATATTAAAAATTCTCAGCTCACTGAGAGGAATTTCAAAAAAAAAAAAAGGGGAATATAATTAGGTTTACTTGAAATTGCCAGCTGAGGAAAGTAGGAATCAAATTTATGAACTAAATTATTTCATTTATACGGGAATAAAGGAATTTAAGCTGAAGCTTTGACTAAGGCTAAGGTATCAAAGATTCAGAACAATTCTTCACCCAATAATTTCTTTCTTTTCAGATTTCTTGGTAAAACTAAATTAAACACACAAAGAGAGAGAGAGAGAGAGAGAGAGAAATACGAGGTAAATCCCAGGGCTCCCATTTGCAGACATCAATCTCAGGAATAACCTCGACGTCGGAATGACGACCGTTGATCTTCAACCTAAGGTAGTGATTGATGAGCTCTTCGTCAGTCGGCCTGAATCTAAATCCTAAAGGCAAAGTTTCCATCGCTAGAACTGCCATCTTTCCCCCCTTTGCTAAAACCTAAATTCAATGTTCTCTTTTTATTTTTTCGGTCGTTCCCTTTGCCACCAGATTTCTTGCTTCAGTTAAAATCGAAGTCAAAAGGACATCACATGACTCTCACGTGGTCTTATGCCCCTGTGTCGATCAACGATTCGCTTGCAGCGAATAATTAACCCAATTTTTAAGACACCAAATCAGCCCCATGGGTACTGCACCTTTTTCGTGTTATTTCGCAAGGCCTTCCTTCTCACTGTCTAAAAAGAAAGATTATCTCTCTCAGTAGTGCTCCGCTTTTCTGCTTTTTGCTTTTGCCCCTTTCCGTTTTTCTTTATTAAATTAGAGAAAAAGAATTCTCGTGCGGCCGGTTCTCTCCATAATTTTGTAGGTTTTTTTTCCTTTTTTACCAAATTTTAAGTGCTTTCCTTATTATTACGTGATTTTTTTATTATATTCAAAGAGCTGAATCGATATAATATAAATAATAAATAAATAAACAAGACTTGAGCTGATTAGGTGAGTCGCGGGGCTCAGGTGCCTACTGGTTTTCATCTTCCTCGTCTCACCCTCCTCTTGTCTGCTTGACAACGGAGAGCTAAAAGGTAAAGAGCGTCTATCTATATACCATCAGGAAGTTGGGCCAAACCTTAATTAATGCCATAAAAATTGGTTGTACCTGCTAATGATAACTGGTAGACAATACCAACAACACATAGAGAGTTCAAATGTTAACCTAAACCTATATGTTGAACCTTGAAAATGATTTTTGCTACTTTGGATGGTCAAAAAGATTCCGCCCTACCTTCTAAGCCTTAACCTTTATTGGCGCAGGCACATGTCTCGAGTCCTAATCCCTGAAAAATTATACCTTCTATATTACATCCCGTCCTTCAATTTTTTTTTCTCATAAAATAATTTATATTTAATATTTATGTTTGTGATGTATATAAAAATATATATATATTATCTTTTAATATATTTTTATTAAATACGTATTCATATTTAAAATATTAATGCTCGTTTAAATCGAAATAAGATATATTATTACTATTTTTTATTAAATAACAACTCCAACCAATTGATTGGCAGCAGTATGCCTGCTTGTTCAATATGATCACGGCTCCGCTCAAGTCAAAAGAATGATGCTGCAGATTCCATCAGAAGCAACGGAAATCGAATTGACATTTTTTCTTTGGACTGCTTTGCTTTTCCCCTGATTATTACGTTCACAAATCAATCCATATTATGAAATATCAGTATCAATATTCCAGGATAATATTACTTTGATTTGAAGACAACTATTAATACTCAAAACCATTGAAGGAGAATCTCTCAAACTCTATCATGGTGTATAACTGTGAGGATTAACAAAGGATGGTGACCTCCCAGAATTGTAAGGTGAACAAGGTATATGAAACAACAAGAGCTGTGTTGGGTCAAGTGAAAAGGAGCTTAGTATTTCTGAAGTAAAGTTTTGATTTTAAATCTTGTGAATAGAGAATATAAATGCCGAAAGAGTTTTTCCCTCGCTTAGGGTCTAATCAAGCTCAAATCCGAAATAATCTAAACTCAATGTGTAATGTATGTATCAGATATTAGAGTTTTAGACCCCAAAAAAAAAAGAAAGAACAACTCAAATTAACTTTTAGCATCAAATTTCACCGCATAAAGACTTACCTACAAAGTGGGATGGTACCCAAAAGTTACATTTTTTTTGGTACAATAAAGTTTAGAGGAGGGGAGAGTACCTCAATTCAAACTAGGGCAAAAGATTTCATAGTGATATTACTATTCACGAATCATCCATTAAATATGACTATCGATAATACTCAAATGCGAGCACTCGTTAATGCGCTAATGAATTCTCAATTAATTGAACCAACCCACGTTAGCACCCAAATTTGCATTTGTTTCTGCCCTTTGCATCTCTCCTAATACCCCGTGGCGAAATCCCAGAATAAGTCAAAGATAAAATCTAAGTTAATAAACCAAATAATATCATTTCATTAAAAATAAAATTATTTATATTTATTTTTAAAAAATTTAATAAAATGACATTAATTTGTATCGCTGATAATATAAAAATATATACGCTCTCGTTATATCAAATATAAACATATGTATAAAATATTAAACTAAAAACATCAAAATATTTAAACTTTTATCCTTGCCTTATTGGTCCAATCACGTACAAAATTCAGCCACAAGCCCAATAAAGTGAGAGTTTTGGGCCCCTAACTTGAAGTCCAGAAAAACATTGATGTCGACGTTCTATGTATCAATATCATCGTCTAAGGTGGTTTAGGGTTTTTATTATAAGCCGCCCAAGAGAGGTTCGAGAAAGGAAGAAGAGAGAAAAGAGAAAATGAAGACCATACTTTCGTCGGAGACAATGGACATCCCCGATGGGGTTAACATCAAGGTGAAGGCCAAGATGATCGAGGTTGAGGGTCCCAGGGGTAAGCTCATCCGCAACTTCAAGCACCTCAACCTTGACTTCCATCTCATCAAGGACGAGGAAACCGGCAAGCGCAAGCTCAGGATCGAGGCTTGGTTCGGTTCTAGGAAGACCAGCGCCGCCATCCGCACTGCTCTTAGCCACGTCGAGAATCTCATCACCGGTGTCACTAAGGGATACCGTTACAAGATGAGGTTCGTCTACGCTCACTTTCCCATCAACGCCTCCATCACTAATGGCAACAGGTCCATCGAGATCCGTAACTTCCTTGGCGAGAAGAAGGTCTCTCTCAGTCCCCTTCCTTTAAAAAATCGAATCTGATTGTTGCTGTTGAAAATCCCACTTCATTTTCTAATGTATATGTAGTTAGGGTCAGCCATTGCTTTGCTCTGGGAATTGTCATCTTACTATTGTTTCTAGAGTTCTGAATTAATATGGGTTATCTTCCATTGATGTGCATCAGGTGCGTAAGGTTGATATGTTGGAAGGGGTTTCCATTGTTCGATCTGAGAAGGTTAAGGATGAGATCATTTTGGATGGCAATGATATCGAACTTGTATCGCGCTCAGCAGCTTTGATAAACCAGGTATACTCTCACCCCTCAGTCAGAAGTTTCGGACACCCAAGTGCTAATATTTCACATTTGTAACACGTTTTATATGTACTTTAACAACTATGGTTCCATATTCCGACAGTCTGACACCTTCATTTTGAACAGAAATGCCATGTGAAGAACAAGGATATTAGGAAATTCCTTGACGGTATCTATGTCAGCGAGAAGGGCAGGATCGTTGAAGAGGAATAATTGGCACCTTGGTCTTTGTTTTGTCTATCATTTTCTCCCTGGATTTCAGTTGCAGTGTACAAGGATACGTTGAACTTTAGTTGTTATTTTCCAGATTTTGGATATTTGATCTTTAGTACTAAAATTATATCTTAGTGCAATTTAAACGTTGTGTTGATTTATATAATTCTTCCTCTTTGCAAATTTGCTAAAGAGCCAAGTCTAAAATTAATGGGCATTTTAACTTGAATTGAGTAGTTCATGGACCATTGATATGATTTCGTCAGAATCTTGCATGTCCATTGCAGTTTAGCTGTGTTGGTTTAAAGAATTCTTCCTCAAATTCATTCTCGCATTTGTAGCCGATACTCAAAGATTTGATTCCGGATAACATAGCTGTAAGCAGCTTAAACTAGTAACTATTGAGTCATTATGATCAACTATCACCAAACTAAAATGTGAAAATTGGCCTCTTTCATTTCATAATCCTCTGGAATTATACTATACAATTCATGGATAAACTTTCAGATAATAATAATAATAATAAATAAAATGATAACAGAATCGATTTCAAAGCCAATACTGTATCCATCCATATGGCAAAAACTAATAACGTGTTTGCCACATGGACTATCGGATCGGTTTTATGTGGCTTGTACGTTATTGAAGTGGGCCTTTGTTTGCCAACCCAATCAAACATGGCGTAAAGTAAATGAGTAATGGACCTTCCTGTCTTCCATCCATTTACTCTTTTAAGTCACTTTCTTAGCACTTTTTCTTTGGGCCAGGCAAGGTATAATGCTCATTATTGTCTTTTCGTTTTCTTTACCTTTTTTAATTACTATTTTTGAATATTTGTAAAATACTAAAATAATATTTCTAATAATTATTTTGGAAAAACAGGAAAAAAAAATACATGCACATGAAAAGGGTAAAAATTAATTGAATAATTTAGGTTATTATTAGATATAAAATTAAAAATATATTCTTTTTCTCAATTTTATTTCTAATATTTTTATTTTTCGGCATTTATATCAAATATAATAAAAAAATAATTTCTTTTCATCTTTCATTTTCTTTCATCACCTTTTTTTAATAATAAAAAAAGTTTCATTGTTGCTGTGCTTTTCATGAGAATTCAAAAGTTAATAAAAATTAAAATAAAAAGCAGATGTGGAAAGTGGAAGTCCACTTACCTTCGCCTTTGCTGCCTCACTTTTATTTATTTATTTCTTTATTAATTTTTCTTATTGTGAAATTAAGGTGTAAAGTAAACTACGCAAACTTCTACAACTTAGGTTAGTAAAAAAATTAAATTCGAATTGCGTTAAACGTTAATTTAAATAATTTATATTTTAATTAATTTTTTTATTTTAATAATATTAAAAAAAATTTATTCAAATACAATTTTAAATTTTAAAATAAAATATTAAAATTAAATTTATTTTTTATTAAATAAATAAAATTAATTAATTTAATTTTTATCTCAATTTAAATTCAAATTTTAAAAAATAAATAAGTTTGAACTGAATATTGAACCATGAGTTTCGGGTAGAACTTAGTTCGAGCTTGTGAATGGAGGGACCTGGCTCCATTGCACAGGGAAAAAGGAAAAATCTAGTCTTCATGAGTCTACTCGGCAGCCCACTATTATAGGATCCCCTCCGTTTCCTTATTCTTCGCATTTCGTCTGAATTTCCCCTTTCATCTTATTTACTTCATTTCCACTCTCACTCTCAGGTTCACTCCTTCTCCCTTTTAATTACTTTTTTTTAATTATTATTATTATTTATTTATTTATTTATTATTTGATCCATCTGCTATCTTTACGGTCACGTTTCTCGACGATTTAAATTCTTCCGCGCTTGTTGTTAATATTTTAGTCTTAGTACTTTTGATTATTGAGGTAAACTTCATCTTCTTTAGCTCCCAGTTGTATGCTCTATCAATTTCTTTCCGTTATGAATTATCATTTACTCCTTCACCTCTCGATTCTATCAACTTGTTTTTTTTTTCCTCCTGAAAATTCCATGTTTTTTTAGTTGCGATTCTGCTTTTGACTTTGATATATGAAAAACTGGACTTATTTCCCATTCAAGTTTTTATTATGTAATTTTATTGTGTATAAGAGTAACTAGCTACTGACACACTTTTGTTCATCACCGTCTTTTGATATTGTTTTCGACATCGATCTGCTTGGAAAACTTGTTAATGGTTTTTGAGAATAGGGGTCTTTACATGTTAGTAATACTTAAGTAATTGAAACTAACTGGTCAGATTATTAACTAGATGTTGTCTGAATTAAGAATTGCGATGAAGCTTATCGGAAACATCAACTTCTGGATATAGTCAATTTTACGGTTTCCTTAATTATAGGATGTTTACTTTTTGAGAAAGAATGCGTTAACAAATGCACTTTGGCAGTATTAGATAGTTTATTTGGCTTAAATATACATTGTTGAATCAGCTGTCTGGGTGTGCTTGTTCACCTATGCGTCATCCCTTAAGATGTTGTGTAAAAGTCTTTGCTGTTTTTGAAGTTTTTAGAATTTTGCATGATGCTTTAAGTGTATACATTTCTTGAATAATTAAGGGACTATGATAGTCTTCAAAGGGATAATCTGTTGTGTTCAATTATTAGGTCGATCTAAAGTATGGCAGAAACCGATGACATTCAGCCTCTTGTCGTTGATAATGGATAATCTGTTATTCACTTTCTGTTGCCTGTGTTTTTTACTTTAGATGTAAAGATTTAATAACTTTTGCTAATTCCTCGAGCAGGCTGGGTTTGCTGGAGACGATGCTCCTAGGGCAGTCTTTCCTAGTATTGTTGGACGGCCTAGGCACACCGGTGTTATGGTGGGGATGGGACAGAAAGATGCCTATGTGGGGGATGAGGCGCAGTCCAAAAGAGGTATTCTCACATTGAAATACCCAATTGAACATGGTATTGTTAGCAACTGGGATGACATGGAAAAGATCTGGCATCACACTTTCTACAATGAGCTTCGTGTTGCTCCTGAAGAACATCCTGTGCTCCTTACCGAGGCACCTCTCAATCCAAAGGCCAATAGGGAGAAAATGACACAGATAATGTTTGAAACATTTAACGTTCCTGCTATGTATGTTGCAATCCAGGCAGTTCTTTCCCTTTACGCTAGTGGGCGTACTACAGGTTTGTATCAGTATGATGACTTACTTGAGACAACATGACGCCTCAAAAGTTGAATGTTAATTGTTGACAATGCTGTTATTTACAGGTATTGTGCTGGATTCTGGTGATGGAGTCAGTCACACAGTTCCTATCTATGAAGGTTATGCACTTCCCCATGCCATCCTCAGGCTTGACCTTGCTGGACGAGATTTAACGGATGCACTGATGAAGATCCTGACGGAAAGGGGGTACTCATTCACTACAACTGCTGAACGAGAAATTGTACGTGATATCAAGGAAAAACTTTGCTATGTGGCATTTGACTTTGAGCAGGAGTTCGAAACGGCTAAAAGCAGCTCATCAATTGAGAGAAGCTATGAGCTACCTGATGGTCAGGTAATAACAATTGGAGCAGAGCGTTTCCGTTGTCCTGAGGTTTTATTTCAACCAGCCCTCATTGGAATGGAAGCTCCTGGAATTCACGAGACCACCTATAACTCAATCATGAAATGTGATGTTGATATTAGAAAGGATTTGTACGGAAACATCGTGCTTAGTGGTGGGTCAACTATGTTTCCTGGTATTGCTGATCGAATGAGCAAGGAAATCACAGCTCTTGCGCCAAGCAGCATGAAGATTAAGGTGGTAGCACCCCCTGAAAGAAAATACAGTGTCTGGATTGGTGGGTCTATTCTGGCTTCCCTTAGTACATTCCAACAGGTATGAATTATTGCATTAACAAGGGTGTTGTACTTTTACTTTCTCGTCTATTTTCTGTATGAAAAGATTGACTTTAATTCTTAACTAATCTAGAAGGCTGTAAGAGTTGATATTGACAAAAGAGCATTACCTTGCACTATTGGAATAAAGAAAGACTTGACCGAAACTTAAAAGCCTTGGCTAGAAATAGCAGATTTAAAGAGGAGAATTAAGTCAGTGACTCACTGGATCTGCATTATGTGCTTTCCATCTTATTTTGCATGCTTAGGATGTTATTGCATTTTCTATAGATGAAGTCTATTTATTTATGCTCAGATTGATTATTCAGAGTTTAGCCAATTTTACTTGTTCGATCAACTCTAATGTGTTTCGTATTGAATGTAGATGTGGATATCAAAGGCAGAGTATGATGAATCAGGGCCTTCCATTGTTCACAGGAAGTGCTTCTAGCTATGTACTTTTTTTTTTTTTTATATATAAATATATTTCCATCTGCATCTTGTTGTTTTGATTTTCCGATTTGGTGGTCGGTTTGGCTTGGTTTTCAATGATTTTTTTTTTTTTTGGTTATAGTCCTTTATAATTATGGATGTATGAGACATGCTTAGTTGATATGTATGATTATATGCTGGATTGTTTTGTAGCGTCAGCAGTTAATTATAATTAGTGTATTCAATAATGAATAAATGATAAGAATATTGCTTGGTCTCAACAATCATATGTATATAACTGTTTTTTATCTTCTTTTTGTCTATATTGTATCTTAAAGCTTAAGCAATCCAAACGTTTAATGCCGAAAACCTTGCAACTTATGGCATAGATCATCAGTCATCGATGATGCTTTTCAAGAACGTTGGATACACTTGTGTGATGGAAGAGACAATTTCAGGATCTCAGAATTTTGAAAGGGATCAATGTGATAAAAAACGTGTCCGTGATCGAAATTTCAGGGTGCTTGACATGATTTGAATTGAAGTTTTCTAATTTGAAATAAAGCTTTTGAATATGTTAAATACAGAGGTGTAAACCCAAAAAAAAAAAAAAAAATGTAAAAGGCAGTTTACATACATACGCTGTCAAGATCAGCCAAATTCGCTATGGTTCCCGCTGGGGCATCACTGGTTGGGAACTATTGTCGGTAGTTTCTTCCGATGACGGAGATGTCGCTGGAGAAAGAGAACAACAACGGCAAGTGGGACAAGAGGAGTGGGAAGACAGCCACTGCTGGATACATTGTACATGGAATCCATGGTTACACTTTGCCAATACTTGAATCCCCTCTCCCTCCACGAATTCGGACAAGCAAATGGCGCACTCAGCTCCCGCTCCCGCCAGCTTCATCCCGGTCGAGTAAACCACTGTAGGAGCCGCCACCATCCGTCCGGCTGCTGCCTCTGGGATGGGCTTTCTCTGCTCAAGTGCTTCTTGATGGGTTTGGGGAAGGCTGTTGTTGTTGTAGTTCCGAAAATGACGCGGGCGGCGCCCTCCACGGCCACGTAAGAAGCAGCGGATGGCAGCGTTAAGAGCCAGGCAGGATATCAAAGCACAGAAGAGAATGATCAGGACCATGGCTACGTCAGCTTCAAAGCCATTTGAGTTAGAGTAATGCCTCCACCTGCAAGTCTGGGGGTTACACGTTGGTGTTGAAGTTGAAGACATTTCTGGTTCCCCAGAAGAAAGCTGTGGGGACAATCGGACAAAGTGTTGAGCACTTGCTACGGCCGGTGGTCGCATTTGGTTGTTGCCGGTAGGTAAGGCCTTGGGAATTTATGCGTTTTGGCTTCTGATTCTGAGAGATAGACAAAAACAGAGAGGACGGTTGCGTGCTAGTCGAAAACGAGGATGTTTTATAGCCACATTTTAGCTTAGCTGCGCATCAAGAAATGCATACGTGCAATCGAGGTTTAACAATTCTTTGTTTGCAGTTATTAAATGCTGTTAAACCTTGTGGGATCTTAGAGTTTAGACCCCGTTTGGTCCTTTTTCACCTCCACTTTTTGTCCTTGTAAAAGGATGAGAGAAAAAAAAAAGCCTTACAATTCATGTTCTTTTCTTGGGTGTTTTTCAATTCTTAATCACCTAAAGTAATAATCATTGTTAAGCAAACTTTTTCGTATCTTAAGTTCCGAAAGCTTTTTTTTTCTCTGTAAAATTAAACTATGTTCGACATCATCAACTTTTTTAGACTTTATAAATCTTAAGATTCAAATTTTAAACTTATTATATATTATTAATTAAAAATAGTTATATAAATCAATAAAATTAAACTATAGGTTCCGGCACCTTCATTCTTGCTATCTTGCTTTCTATATTCGTTCGGAAATGTTGAAAGCATGAAGTTACCAAGTATAGCTTGATATTTCGACAATTTTCGGGTGTGTAGCATTAATGTTATGTGGCCGATGGGGGCATTAATATTGTGCTTGTATCTCTCTCTTAATCATAGAGAGATGATCATATGAGCATTAATTGACAACTCAAGCAAAAACGTCGCTTGGGCAAATTCGGCATATTTGCTTTTTCACAATCTAAAGGCCTAGTTTTAGAGATGTAAAAACATGGACGACGACAGTGATTAACATTTGATAGGTAAGTTATTTGGGATAAGTTAGTATAATAAACCTCCGAGAAGACCTAAATTTAATTCGATCTTCCTAAAAATTTGTAATTTGACATCCTTTTATTGCAATTTTAACTTAAAAAATTTTTTATTTCGTCCCTCCTACGCAAGGTTTTAGAATCCACAGATGTCAGTGTGGACTGCAGCACCACCCACAAGGCCCACCAGGCGCCTGCGCTACCAGAAACTTCTTAGGGAATTCAAGGGGCGTCAATCAAGAAAACAACAAGGACGCAAATATTATTGCTTTTATCTGCCATTGCCTCCAGGCAACTGCACAGTGTCACGTCTAATTCTAAATGAGTAATGACAAAAACCATTCCATACTCACATCTAATGCGTTGGGTGGAGGTTGCTTTTCTTCATAGTACAACAATTTAGACTATTACAGTCCAATTATACAATGATTTCGTCATTCGATCAATGACTGTCCCCGTTCTCTTAAACAGAAATTTAATCATTTCCTTGATTTAATTTCCCGCATGACAGAATGAGGGACGGAATACTATTTCGTGATTTGATTTTTTTTTATATCATTGATCTTCGATTATTATTTATCGTAATTATATTCATAATTATAATAAATATTATGCGACCGAAAATACGTCAGAGCTATATATCCTATGGTCTTCCGGTAATGTACTTCTCAATCAACCTGTTTCTTACTTTTTATCTCTTGGGATATCTTTGAACGCAGTTGCTGTCAAGCCATTTACTTTTGAAAAACTCTAGCAGATAGAAGGCTTTATAAAGGCTTAAACAAATGTTGGTCGCCTAAGTTTAGATGCCAGTGTTCTTATAATATGTTTAGTTAATTGTTCGACGTGGCTTAAGCTGCCGAAGAATATTCATTGATTGCAAAATGGAAAAAACCTTGAGATTTCGATGTTGAACATTTTTAACATTTTCAATTAGATTTCAATTGGCTGGACGGCCGTAGTTGTACCACGATCAGCACCGGAGATCCTGTCGATTGATTAAAGTTGTTGGGTGCTAATGTCTTCTTTATGGTGAAATTAGTGAGTTTCAGAACCCGAAATCAGACGAGTTGGCATTGTAGAACATAAAAAAAAAAAAGATTAAAACAGTATCGGAGTTTGAATTCGAAACGTAATAAGATACTTAAAAGTCAAATGAATTGAGAGCGGAGAATTATTAGGGTTAGACAAATAGAATAAGCAAAGAGAAAGTCCTCAGGTTAAGAGTTTGAAAATATATCCCCGACGATCACATTTAGTTATCCCTTTAGAATTGAACTGTTAAGACAAATGTGCATTGAGAGAGATTTGCATGTGCCCCTCATGTAAAAATCCAGGTGTTATTTGGGGAAACTTTCAATCTCCTTGTGGCTTGTGTAATACAGCTGGCTGAAATTTTCAATCTGTTTTGACTTTGATTAGCCTCCGTAAGGGCGAAGCAATTATTTGACATTGTTTTGTATTGTGTATTAGTAGCTTGTCTTTGGTTTTTACCTCGTTCCATACTGTAGCAGAAAACAGGAATTGAGAAACAGCAAGCTGGCTGGCTAAGTTATTTTTCTGCTAACTAAGGCATATGAAATATGTTGATTTTTGATATATAGTAACAAAGATTAGACGTCCTAATTAAGTAGTTTTTAAGGGAAATTATCTAATTCATGGTTTTGTATTATTTTTTAAACTTCGTATGAATCGGAATATTATCAAATACCCATTAAAATATATTTTGAAAAATTAATAAATTAATTTAATAAAAAATATGATACGATAATATCTGAATTCTTTATTTTTCTTAAAACACCAGTGTTTGACATATATGTCTAATACCTATTAGAACACTGGTTTGAAATATGATCTTAAAATATATTAAAAAAACTTCAAAAAATTACTGCATTCAAGCTCATGAATTAAAGCTAGGAGCAAACTTGATTAAAGAATTCTCAACGAGCATGTTTATCGAAATAGGATGTTAAACGACAACAGAGACAAAATGAAAAAAACGAATTCATTACATAGAAAAAGAAACAAACGAACTCACCGATTCTTTAGTTTCGGATTACATAGGAAGATGTACCTTCATGATGAACCAACTCGACAATCGAATTTCACCTGTGGCTTCCTCGATTCGATCTCAATTCTGGGTCTCTGATGACAAAATAATCAGAAGGTGAGATAGAATCTAATGGTCAAGGGCCAGTAATTAGAAGATTGAGCCAAACCTCTGTATATGATCAAGAATAAGGAGCCTTGGTCCAGGAGGTATTTTCACATCTCTTAGGGCACTGAAACACATAATGCAATTTAAAGGCCATCAGAAATATATCTACACAGTTCATAAAATAGTAATTAGAAAGTTAAATTAAGATTAAATAAAAAAAGCTCCAATTGCTTGCCTATCAGTGAGCAAAGGCAGTGTGCTATCGGTTAACAAGCCTTTCTTGAAATTCTTCTCGTAGTTCTGAAGCCCAAGACTATTTAACATGGATCTTGTTCGAGAATAGTACAAATCCTCAGCTGGTGGTTGAGAAAACTTTTGTCCTAACTGAATAATCACAAAAAATAAAAAATAAAAAATAAAAAAGGATTTTAGATACGAACTACGGCCAGTAGAGCAGTATTTCAAAGCAATACTCATTCGGAAAATTCTACTGTCAAAAGGGAAAATTTACTTGAGAAGCTCATGGATATAGAAACTTTCAATAAAAGTTGATTCCAAAATTCTATCACGTTAACAATTTTTTAGCAGTTAATAACCGGAATGGCTGAAAATAAAATCCTGATTTCAGGGAGCATAATGGGATGATTGATCACCTGGAAAAGCCCGCCTTGAACAAGCGCAAAAAAAAGTCCGGAAGTGACTGCATTTGCAGCGTGATTTGGGCCACCCATGCCACTCACTAAAGAAAACATAGCCCCAGAACCGAAAGCCGCCAACATGCTGCAATAATAAAATATTTCCATTAAACAACCGCGTAAAGCAGGGGTATAAAGTCAACAGTTCTTCATTAAAACAACAAGCTCAGAGCATCTATAAATCTTCAGATTATCTAAAACAGATATCCAACAATGCTCTCCATAACTAACATTGCAATCCAATCTAGAAAAGCAATGAGAAAAGATAATACTAGCGTGTATTTGTCATCCATAAATGCACCTCCAAGTTTCTAAATTGATGGGAAAATAGGCTAGTTCCAAATGGCAAGATGTTCAAAAATTCTTATCCTATTTGCTACACAAAATAATATATAATCAGTTAATCACCTTCTAAATCTACAATTTAAAATGTCTGAAAACTTATTATCAATTAATCACCTTCTAACTAACCACTTAAAATATTTCCAGACTTGTTTCTACTTGTCAGATGCATAGAAATTATAATAATAAAGAGACCACGATCTCCACATAGCCAAACACAGCCTATTTTACTAGATTAGCAGGACATGAAAATCAAGTTGGTTCCTACAAGGCAACGACTTTAGAGTCTCCAGGAAAATTAAAGAGGAACATGGCTCCAAATTATGACTTGATGACAAACCAGAGGATAAATGAGACTTCATCCTTATGAAAACACTCTGTCGATGAATCTAACTCTGCTAACTTTAGACTGGAGCAAAAGAGAAAATTCCTTTCCAGGTGGCCGAATTCAGAAAAGGCCAGCATAGATATACATTATCATAACTTTTCCATGGTCTGGAAACACCTGTTTGACCAGAACACTTGTAAAGCTAGGATTGATTTGGCTTTAAAGAAAAACATCAAGATTTTCTTTGCATCTCAAACTCACCGAGATTCAATACACGACTGAGGACAAAAACAGGATAATCAAATACGGATATATGGCGAAAAACAATTGTACTGTATGTGTGTTAGAAACAAGCCCATTTATAGCTTTTTCTGTTCTATCTTATGCGGTTTTATTGAGCATATTTCAGCATATGTTAGCATGTTGTATTCTGATTGAACCATAACTAGCCGCGATATCCGCTAGCTGCAAAAACAACAGAAAGAAAATCAATGAAGATAAAGAAAATTGGAATAAAAGGCTCCACCTAGATTGGACATCCTCTTTCCCTCTCAATCTTTTCATAACACAAGATATGCCAGCATTTACGCCTGTCATCACAGCAAAATTGCGAGCTTGTACCCAAGGACCTCCTGATAGAGCCTGTAATCAAAGTAAACATTCATCATACATCAATAAAACCCAATTATCCACGAATAATTCGATACTGTTTAGAAAACCCTTATGTATTTGTAATTTGTAAGTTGTAACTAATGCTTTGTAAACAACAATAAAACTCAATTAGCATGCAATATGTAAAAACCTGGTCCTCCCCAAAATATCACACAATCAGCATTATAACAAATGAATTTACAATTTTACATAGCAGAAAAATAGCAACAAATATAAAAACAACTGTGACTTTGGCAATCCATGTCATATTCGTAATCATGTCCAATATTACTAGCTCTAAAAAAATTGAGCAAGAAGGATTGGGATCCTGTTGTTGAATAAGTTACAGTAAAAACTATTAACAAGGAATATACTTTTTGAGATATGGAAATTACAGTTCCTAAAAAAAAATCGAGATTGTAGATTAAGAATGAAAGGAAGAAGAAAGGAACGAGACCTGGGCTTGCTTGAGAGAGGACATGGCTTGAGGATTGAGGGAAGCCTGAGAAGGAGTTGGAAGAGAAGAGGAGACATCGTTGGTAAGGGTACCCATGAAAGCACCAATAGCAGCACCCTGAGCAGCGCTGGTGGCGGTCACCACAGCCGCCTCGACTGCCATGGACTGCTTGGCTAGCCATGCCCTGAACCCGTTCTCAACTTCCTTGAACTTGACCTGCAATTGCTCCAGAGGGTTTTGATGAGGCATCAACCTGGTACTCACTACCACCATTCCTTGCTCTTTTCCTTGCTCCATTTCGTTACAACTTCTGTATGTAAAAAATTTGCTTTTCCAGTACCCCCGAAACAACAAGAGGCTTTGGGAATTTTAACATGGGTTTAGCCGCCGTTGCCTGATCCACTGATACAGCAATTATTTTGTTTTGTTTTTTTATTTTGGTTGTATTCAAGAATGGGCTGTTGCCGAAACCTCTGTCAGACATTTTTGGGGGTCTGTCTTCTTTAGGGTTAATGAATTGCAGCCCAAATATCAGCCTATCCCATAGCTAGACCAGAAAGCGTGTGGATTGAATATGAGCCTATCTCAAGATTATTGATTCAAGCCTAATTTAAATTGAAAATTTTATTTTAATATTAAAAATATATTAATATTTATATATTTTATAATTAATTTAATAAGCATATATTTATATATATTTGTCCCTTCAAATTAACAAGAGGTGGATTATCCTAATAGCCTCTCAATTTGATAAGTTTAAATCAAATATCTTATTAATTTAAAGATATTAAATAATTATGAATCCGTCAAATATTTTATATACGATCGAGACAAGCAACGTGAAAGTGGGGTCTAATTTTTTCCTCAACTTTGCTGTTAAATTTCCTTATGGCTTCCTGCAAATTGCATATTCTATTCTTAGGTCGCGGCTATCACGAATGAGACTTCATTCAGCCAACTCCACTTTTTAGAAGCAGAAATAGTATTTGAAACTAGTCTTATGTTAGCTATTTATTTATTGATATATTTATCGAAATTTAAATAAAATTATTAAATTCTTTTTTTATTGATTTAAGTTTTTAAGGTAATCGGTAATCCAATTTAATTCAATATCAAAACCTTAGCTAGAATCCAAACAATTACTTTTCCTTTTAATATTTCTTCACCCATT
>JAQSVH010000013.1:6596521-6606620 GCA_029448705.1 Adansonia digitata
TCGGTAAATAATCTGATTTTGGCCTATTTTCGTAAATAAAAAAAAATTAATAATATTCCTATAAAAAAGCCGCAGATGCGCTGCTTCGGGGGGGAAAAAAAATACCAGGGACAGACTGCTGAATCGTTGAGGAGTGTTCTTGTGTCATCTGAACTTTTTGTGTTTTTAAAATGCTCATGGTTGGCAATTGTGTCTGGTACTTGTTTAAATATGGTATAAGATATGATTCGCTAATTATATATAAAACAAATTAAGAATTAAAACATGTTCATGTTAGATAGCTGCACTAACAATAATCCAAATCCAAGATCTGAATAATATAAGTGGAGGAATCTGTCAATACTGACCCACATCCAGATAAGATAGACGGGGCAATCCATCAAGCACTTGCTGTCACTAGAAGACCCTAGGCTGAATATGGGATAATTTACCGTGAAGGCAACGAGCAGCCGCTTCACCATGTCTGATATGTTACGGTACCTATTCAACAGAAACCGTTTTAATTTTCGCATATCTCTATTTCTCTCCAGGTCACCTATTTACTATTAAAATTCTGTTTCTTTTGTCTCAGTCAACCATGATTCTGGCTAATATACGACATGGTTGACATGATTTGAAGCCTCCAATTAGTAATAAAGGTTGAATATGTTAGATACAGAGGCATACCAAAAGCCAGTTTTGCATATAAACGCTACGAAGAAGAGCAATCAAAGCTGCTACGGTCCCTGCTCGGGCATCGCCGGTGGGGAACCATTGTCAACCCATCGGTGGGTAGTTTCTTCCGATGATGGTGACGGAGGAAGACAACTACAGCGGCAGGTGGGACAAGAGGAGTTGGAAGACAACCACTGCTGGATACATTGTACGTGAAATCCATGCTTACACTTTGCCAACACTTGAATTCCCTCTCCCTCCACGAATCCCGACAAGCAAATCGCACATTCAGGTTCAGCCTCTGCTCCTGCCAGCTTCATACCCGTTGAGTAAACCAGCGTCGGTGCCGCAACCATGAGTGCAGTGGCTGCGTCCGGGACAGGCTTTCTCTGCTGATCAAGTTCCTGTTGGGTTAGGGGAAGGTGGTTACTGTTGTTGTTGCGGGAATGGCTTGGGCGGTGGGCGCCACGTAGGAAGCAGCTGATGGCAGCCTTAAGAGCCAGGGAGCATACTAGAGCACAGAAGAGAATGATTAAGACCATGGCAACATTAGCTTCAAAGTCATTCGAGTTGGAGTAAGGCCGCCACCTGCAAGTTTGGGGGTTACATGTAGAGGTTGAAGTGGAAGACATCTGTGGTTCCCCGGAAGAAAGCGATGGAGACATGTGGATGAGATTTTGAGCGGTTGCTGCTGGCGGTGGTCGCATTCAGCTCAGTTCTCCTTAATATATTTTCTTTCTGCAATGTTCGGGGGTTTTACAGGGTTATGACTTCAGAAAGAAAGAGCTGAATGTTTTATAGGCAAATTTTAGCACCCATCCATCATCAAGTAATGCATTACGACCGTACATGCGCTTGAGGTTTAACAATTCCTTGTTATTAAATGCTATTAACCCAGTTGGTCCTTTTTTCACCTTATAACACATATCACCAATAATTAAAAAACATTTAAGAATTGTAGGTGATATGTTTTCTTATAAAAGCATTTAAAAAAATCATTTGCTTATGCTCCTTAAAAGAAAAAAAAAATTTATTTTATGTTTTTTTCGAGTGTTTTTCAACATATACAATTTTTTTCTTACAAATAAATTAAAAAATAAATTTTAAATTTTAAATTTATTAAATGTAAATTAAATATGTAAATTAAATAAATTAAATTTTAAATTTTTTTAATGTCCTTTTTCCATGAATTAATCACATTAACTGTTCCCAGCTTTTTCAATTCTTCATCACCTAAAGTAGGTAACAATCATTGTTACGCAAACTTTTTCAGAATGCTCGGTTCTGGCAACTTTTTCTGAAACATTAAATAATGCCCGGCGGCCCCTTCTCTGCTTTCTTTAATATTTTTCTTAAGAACATATGCTACACCCTTTGCTTTCTTGCTTTTTTTTTTCTATTCATAAAATGTGAATCAAACTCATATTTTAATAAAATAAAAATATTAATATAAGTTGTTATTTTCATTTGAATATGTAGCATTAATGTTATGTGGCTATGGGCTTCATATTTTAATCCACGTATTTGGTTTTTCGATAGGCCTTGACGAAAGGTCACAATCTAACAGCCGAATCAGAGATAAGAAGCTTGAACTGTTTATAATGTCAAAAGTAATAGTCTAAAATGAAACGTAAATGCTTGTCCTTTGCCAAATGAAAAAAAAAAAGGGGGTGGGGGGTCGTCGCTAGGATTTACCAAATGGTTTGACGCCACTTCTTAATGGCTCGTTGGCACGCTAACGACAATGTTTGAATTCAGTGGTGAGGTACAAATAAAAAAGCTGTTAGGATAAGTTTACATTGCCTTTTACACAGGGTAGACCCCAAGAAAGGCTTATAAGCTTTCAGAAAAGAGTACTGACAAGATATGTTGATAAGGTTTTCAAACCCAAAGTGAACAAAGATGCTGATTGGTGTTTTTTTTATTGTCGTATTAGCGGACAGTCGGAGGCGTTTCAAAGGATTTCAAAGAGACGTGAGTAATACGTGCACAAATTTAAAATTTATATATTTATATTATTTTATATTGTAATTATTAATTTAATATATTTATAATTTATATTATAAACATTTTAATATATTTATTTATATTATTTTTTATTTTATGCAATCGTACTCGTGATAACATAATTTTCTCTGTAGTGTTTCAATTGACAGATGGAGTTATAATTTTGTGGGCATGGGGAGTGGGAGAGAGGGATATCAGAGGGAAGTTAATAAGCTAAGGTCCACATAAGTAAATGAACATGAACATAACATGGCATTATGGCAGGACGCTGCCATTTAGACGATTACAAGCCACATATGACATTGTGGACTTCAGCACCTGCCCTTCCGGCCCGCCAGCACCAGTTTTATTAGATTTTTTTTTTTTCTGAAATTAAGTTGTCAGGGCCCGAATCAAGTTAGATTTTGATCCTCAACCCGTGATACATGCATATAATTTATAACATCAAACAAGTAATTAAAAACAGGAGAACAACGTCAAGGGTGCATTGCCTATTTGCCTTTGCCTCCAGGCAACTGCACAGTGTCACATCTAATTGTAACGAGTAATGACAAATCCTTTTTCCCACCTCCATCCTCACATCTAATGCGTTTGGGTGGAAGTTGCTTTCTTCGGACCACAATAATTTCAGACGATTTAGTCATTTTCCTTAATTTCCCAATGCGTACATCTAGTTGATATTGATAAAGCTTTTACCCACGAAATATAGCAAAAGAAAAGAATAAATAGTGCCCACTGAAGTATATCCCATCGTCGGCCAGTAATGTACTGCTCAACTAATTACCGACTAGGTCTCTCAGGATACCATCGAGCATGGCATAAGACGATTCTGCTGAAAGTCTGCATCAGACAGAAGCCTTGAAGCCTTTAATCGGCTGCTCCAGGGACTCAAATTTCTAGTATGGTTAATTATTTATTGAAAGCTTTCACGCAGCTGGCCAATATTTCATTGATTGCAAAACGAAAAGACCTTTTGCATATCTATACTTTCTTTTTCGTATTGGGATTCGATTTGGAATTGTAGATTATAAGCTATATATGAAGTCGGACGATAAAGCTAAAAACGCAAGAAATTGAAGCAGCTGTAAAGCGTTAATCATTTTTGTGATCTTCGTCCAATTTTGCTCCGCTATAAGATGATGCAAAGCAAAGCACTGGGTATAGCCGGATCAATGTTAACACATCGCGTCCAATCACGAGCAACGTATATATACAAAATCTAAGATAATGTAAATAATATTTTAGAGAAAGATAAGTTGACATATATAGAAGGATAAACATAAGTAGGATCGGATATAAAGATGGATTTGGTGGATTTGTGAGTTTAAAAATTTAAGAACTTTTTCATTGTCATTGAGTCAATGTTTCATTGGTATTATAATATTTTAACGAGGTTACATATTTAAAAAGTTACAATTATAATCAGATATTATATTTATTGAATTAAATCATACCAATCAAATAACTTAGGCTGAATCCATTACTCTTGGCAAAGAAAAGAAAGGGGGAATAAAAATGATAAATCCAATTAGAACAATTACGACTTTCGAAAAATTTTCGTTGTACCAGATAATAAATACAAAGAAATAAAAATTAAATTAAATGTAAACTTAACCAAAAAAATCAAAACATGAAAATGAGGGGGCAATCAATTGGAAGAATAAAGAAAGTAACATTAATCAGAAAAAAAATACAAAAAAAGGGGAAATTTTGACACATGATGATACATAAATTTAGAGTTTTGAAATTCTAAGATCTTATCTTTGCCGTTGTGGCATATATTATCTTAATTAATGTAGAACTAGGATATATTTTATTATGTTTACTCGTCTAGTTAATACTAAGGCAGAGATGCACTTAGAGGACACAATACATGCAAAGAAAATGTTTATACGTGATTTAGAGCTAATTTTGTTTTACATTCTATTTTTTAATTTTATTCTAAAAAAATCTTTATATATAATTTTAATTTTAATTTAATTTGAACTTTAAATATCGAAATTTACAAATTCTTTCTTTATTCTTAATTTACTACCTTCTTCGTACCCTTTCCCTCTGCTAGGCACCCGTAAATGAAATTAATCTGCCCGAAGGGATTCCATACGATGCCGAATTTCGGGCTTTTCGGGTATGTCATATATGGGCCTTAAACTTGAGATTTAGGCTTTAATTTTTGGGCTTTTGGCTTTTGGGGATTTCATGGGCTGAATGCTTGGGCAGGCCCATCCCCCAGCCTTTTCCAGTTGTTCTATTCCATCTCCAAAAATAAAATGTAAAGAATTATTAAGCTCGTAGCATTCAATCCTTGTACGATTTTGCGGTCCAATTCCCTAGCGGAGACACCGTCTATGGCGGCATCGTCATCGTCGGTAGCGGCGGTGAGGTCATGGAGAACGGCGTTTCTTACTCTGAGAGACGAAACTCTAACGAGCCCGCCTTCCATTCCTCAACTTGTACAATCCCTTATCTTCTCTCACTCTCACTCTTCTTTCATCTCTGCCGTCCGCCACCTCCCTGCCCACGAGGTAACTTTCTCTTTTCCTAAATTCCACTTTTTTTTTTTTAACTCTTCCTTTTCATTTGATGATAAAGCTTTCCGAATTTTAATTTCAGGTGACGTGCGATCTATTATTTCTCATCCAACTTGTTGCCAATACTTCCCAATCTCAGCACGATTTGATCCCCGCCTTTTCCAACACCTGCCGCTTGGTATTTGAATTTCAATTACTGTTGTTCTTTTATTTCATTTTGTTTGTTATATAGTTACTAATTCTTTCCTTGTTGGCCCAAGATCCATGACGTCAGTCATCGGGTATCTGTCGATATCAATTCCTCATCGTGGGCTTTGCTCCTTGACTCCTTCACCAAAATGATGGATTTTTTTCTTGCCAAAGCAACCTCCACTGCTTCGGTGTATAAACCAGTTTTAGAATGCTTGGAAACTCTCAGGTTTTTTCAATTTCACATTCTTTTATTTGCTTTTTCTAATTTTTATTCTTGCTCAAATTCTTAGTTTTGTTTTGAATCTCCAGATATCTTGCCAGCGAAAACCAAAGAAAAGGCTCTCTATCAGATGATATTCAGTTGGTAAATGTCCTTCTCCACATCATTGCACGTTCGCATGCGGATTTAATCTCCTTGTATTGTTCAAGTGGCAATCAAAAGAGTGCTATTGAAATGGGAAAAAAATTACCGCGATATGGTAGTTTATGGGAGGTTCAAACCGCTTCCTTTACTATGCTTGGTGAATTATATTCAAGGACCGGTTCTTCTCTTCCACTTGATATTTGGCAATCTACAATTTACGTAAGTGCTCTACTTGGCTTTGGTGGCATCTGTAAACAAGTTGCTAAAGTTTAATTTTCTGAATTAGGTTCTTAGGAAGATGATGGACTTTTTAGCCTCCAAGAATTTGATTGTCGAAGACATTATCATGTCCAGGTACGATTTTTCTATCCATGCCTCCCTTACCCGCGAAGTGAAATTGAGAAAATAAAAACAGATATTACTCTTTCTGGTACTAATTACCAACTTTTCTTGTCGTGTGCAGGTTTTATGCATCTCTTCTGCATTGCCTTCATTTGGTTCTTATGGATCCTAAAGGTTCTATTTCTGAACATGTAAGTAAATCATTACAATTTAGGGTCATACTTTTAATTCATAAATGTTAAATTGTTTTTTCTTTACTACTTCATGAATGTAATTGAAAATGTACTTACAGGTGTCCAGTTTTGTGGCATCCCTGCGGATGTTTTTCGTTTATGGCCTTAGTAGTGGAAACCAACTCATAGGTGCTGCTGTCGGTTGCAAGGAGAAAGAATCTGCTTCATCGAGTCTTAAGTTGACTTCAGAAGAGCCTAAAAGAACAAGCAATACTCCATATAGGCCTCCGCACTTGCGCAAAAAGGACAGTTTAAATACAAGGCAGGCTAAAGCTCTGGATCCTCAGAGTTCTTTTGATCTTAATTCTTCTATGGTTGATGTTGCATCTTCAGATTCCGATTACAGTGACAATGATGGATCACTTAAAGATATTAATGGTTCTCGATGCTCAAAGATCAGAGTATCTGCCATTGTTTGTGTACAGGTAAGTTTAGAATATTATTCTTTCTTGTGACTCACTTTTGGTTTTTTGTTTTTGCAGTGTATATGCAGCTTAAAGTGTTGTTTGAGGTGATTT
This sequence comes from Adansonia digitata, assembly GCA_029448705.1. Taxonomy (NCBI): domain Eukaryota; kingdom Viridiplantae; phylum Streptophyta; class Magnoliopsida; order Malvales; family Malvaceae; genus Adansonia; species Adansonia digitata. The sequence goes on from JAQSVH010000013.1 coordinate 6,603,363, forward strand.
TTGATTATTCCATATTAAATATGTGGAAAAATTTTGAAACATGACTTTTTTTTTAAAAAAAATCTAGGAATTAGTGGGAGTGCTCACAGCATTATGTGGATGATACCTAAATCTAGGTTATTCAGTATGAATCGAGTGGTTCTAACTTGTTAAATTTGGTAATTAATCATATAAATTTACATTAAGAATGACTATTAATTCAACATTGATATGGCATGGAAAGATTTTTTTTTTTTTTTGATAGTTTGTTTTATTTGTTTGATTTGATATTCTATGCATTTAGGATTTTTTATCAGTAAATAATTAGGTTATTCAGTTAGTTGCTTTACATGTTCTTAAAATTAAACAAAATGCTATTTTATGCTTCCTAAGTCTTTTATTAGTACATTCTTAACTCCTTCCTCCTCCATCTACAAGGTCTTTAGCATTTTTGTAAACGCCTATCATTCTGTTGATGCTGGAATTTCTCAAGTATCCAGCTGTTTCAAATTTGGTTGTTCACCACTATGATCTAGATTATCCTCTACCTTTTGTAGTTTTGTGTTAGTATTTATTTTGTTACTGTGATATGCTTTCCACTCCTTGTGGATTAGCTAATGTATATTTGATGTTATCAAACCATGGAAGCTGCTAGTCTTTGTTATATTTTGTTTTACGGTTTTCAAGATTTGGTGGAATGGCACTACTTGCTGGTTGACATTTCATCAGTTCATTTTGGCCATTAATGGGAAGGGTACTAGTGAATGATCTCTTTGGCATAGAATAGTGTCCTAGAAAACAAGAGTACCCTAATTCCTTAATTACTCCAAAAGACTTAGATTACTGTGGGTTTAATTTTAATTTGTGCAAGCTTATGAACATGAATCACGGCTTCTTTGGTTGTGTGTTTTTCTGGTGTAGGATCTTTGTCAAGCTGATCCCAAATCCTTTACATCTCAATGGACAATGCTTTTGCCGACCAATGATGTATTACAACCAAGGTAATGCAATCCATTATTGTCTTATTGAGCTATTTTTTCATCCTTTTGTTTTCCTGTAGCAAGTTGTCTTTGTTTTCCATTTATTTAAGATCTCTGACTGCAGGAAATTTGAAGCCACTCTGATGGCGTCCTTGCTATTTGATCCTTACTTAAAGGTAAAGCTTTAATTTCTGTAGATCTTTTTTTTCTTTAAACATCTGCTGTTCTTGCGCAATTATTTAGCATCTTAACCTTATGTTTAATTTAGTTGGCAATCATTGGATTATGACGCATAGATATTTTTCATTGTTGTTTATGACTTTATATAATCTACTTCGCCGATGATTTCCTTAACCTCACTAGCCCTTCTTGCTTACATGAGCGATTTTGTGATTCCTAGGCACGGATGGCATCTGCCTCAGCTCTGGCTGTCATGATGGATGGGCCTGCTGCTGTTTTTCTTCAGGTAGCAGAATATAAAGAATATACTAAATTGGGATCTTTTATGGCACTTTCTAGTTCGCTTGGCCAGATACTGATGCAACTGCATACTGGTACTTGATTACTATCCTGTGTAGTTCAACTGGTTTTTTTTTTACAAAGTGTGCTTGCTTTTGGCACTTTCCATATGCATTTCTTGCTTTCTTTATTTCTTTTTTTTCATAAAATTATCTATAACACTTAGTCTCTCGCCTTTGTGATGTAGGTATTCTATACTTAATTCAGCATGAAACTAATAGTCGGTTGCTGGTGTCAGTATTCAAGATTCTCATGCTTTTGATATCATGCACACCGTATGAGTCTTCCTTCTCATGGTTGTTAAAATGCCTATTATTTTTCATTTTAGCTGACAGTTTTTTCCTTCTTACTTAATGCTTTTCGTTGCATTTATATCCATGACACTTAACCTTGTTTTCAGATTTGAATTGTCTGGCAAAATAGAGACAAATATGTTGTTTCAGAATAAAAGAACCTTAGGAACCATGTAAGCTAGGTGAATTATGCTCAGCGAGAAAAGAGAAAAAAGAAAAAAGAGAAACCATACATAACAAAAAACGAGAGATGAGAGAAAGCATAAAATGATGGGATTATTTCAAAGTCAATTTTTTAACTTATGAGATTGGTGGAGTGGCTTATATTAATCCATAGGTGTCTTTCCTCTGCCTTCTTCCTGTCCTTTATTGTTACTCTTTTACTGCTAATCTTGTTTTGTATACTCTCAGTATCATGATATTCTGGTTATTGTCTGGGAGACTGTTAGGTTCTGCTTTTGCTGTGTGCATGCAAAATGATCAGTTTGTACATAATATGCTCGTTTATATCCACTTTAGTACAGGTTTGGAGTTCACTGAACTGATAAGAACAAACAAGATAATCAATTCTTTTTTTAGGGGTTCGCTTGGACTTTATGAAGGATCTAATTCACTAAATTATTTGAATAGTGAATAAGAATCTAAGTTTCTATCAATAGCAAAAATCCAGTGTGGTTCTTATCGGATGCTTCAGTAGAAGCTTGAGTAGGAAATGGTTTCCTGGTATCCATGCCTTAAATAAGTTCATGTAGTGCCTCCTTTCGTCTTTTGGGAAAAACTTTGTGCATGTATATTGGAGTTATTGCATCATTTTGCTTATAATTCCACAGATATTCACGAATGCCAAGAGATTTGTTGCCAAAAGTAATTTTATCTTTACAAGCAAGGATTGAAGCAGGTTTTCCATTCAAAAGCGATCAGACTGGTCTTCAGGTTAGTTTTTTTTTTTTTAAATTGTTTTTATTATTTTTGCTTTCATTGGTGTGGCAGCGTTTAGGTATTTTGGTTGTGCTGATAATTAGATTAGATCTTACTTCTTTTGTTAGGTTGCTGCTATTAGTTGTTTGACAACTGCTTTATCAGTTTCACCTTCGCTGCAAGTCAAAGAAACGATTTTAGAGGAATTGTCGACAGGTTAGCCCACTTTCCATAAATTTTTGCTTAATTGTTATTGTTGGCAAAATTATTTTTCTTTCCAGGTAGGTTTTACCTTTTTCTTTCTATGCGTGTGGGGTGGGTGGGAAGGGGGGGTGATGGTGCTGGATGGGGGAGGAGATTAATTTCAGTTTGTGAAACTAATCAAAGCATACATGCTAATCATTTAAATGATTTCAAATGAAAGGTATTATTTAAGAGCAGTATGCTGATTGGTTATACCTGTGGTACTAAAATTAAAAGCATGGAGTTGATAAGATGCTTTTATAACATTATCCCATGCTTAAGTGAGGAGAGAGAAATTTGAGTGACTGAATACCAGTGAGAGAGAG
>JAQSVH010000013.1:6606720-6626815 GCA_029448705.1 Adansonia digitata
AAGATGCTTTTATAACATTATCCCATGCTTAAGTGAGGAGAGAGAAATTTGAGTGACTGAATACCAGTGAGAGAGAGCGAGAGAGAGAGAGAGAGAGAGAGAGAGAGAGGCATCGGAATCAACTCTACTTTCACCTTCTTTTCTTGGTGTTCAGTTTTATATTTTCGAACATTTCATATTATCACAAGCGTATGCCTCTCATAAAAGATTAGATTTTTGTGTCTTATCACTTTCACCATATCAGTCCCTTGCTTGTTGTCAGACTTGTGTCTTTTAGTAAGTTTTTCACTAATTCAAATCCATATGTACACGTAAGCTTTCGACAGCATTGCATTGGACAACATATCAGAGAAGTTTGAGAATAAATGCTGGTCATGCCCTGCTTCCCTTTTCTGTGATCCAAGATTCTGTTGAACACGTTACTCATGGTTCATAAAATGTATCCTTCTGGAGAAATTGCTGCAATGACCCTTTGTAGTTGGAGATTTTTTTTTTTTGGTACATTGCAAAGAGACCTGAATGGATGCATGTATTATTCACGTGATGCAGTAACTCTTATTTGGTTTCTTTCAATGAACAATTATAACCATTACTTCAAAATTTTTTTTGTTTACTGTTGAGTGTTTCTTTGATATGAATAGACCATCGGGGTGAATGTGTTCCATGTCCAGTTTTCATTGGCCTGTTTTCTGTCCTAAGCTTTGAGTTGTATGCATGTATCAAAAAGTCAAATTTTTTCTTTTGTTTGTCTCTCTTCTAGAAATTATTTGCTAATTTAACCTTGGAAATCTATTTGAAGCCTATTCCAGGTTTTGTGGAGGCTGACATGAAGCCAGGTGTTCTTTTTATGTTACTTCAACATTGTGAACGACTAAGCAACCCAACAATATGCTTTGAAGCACTTCAGGTAATTTCAAATAAAGGTAAAGCTATAAGTATCCAATGTATTGGTTAATAATGTTGAATTCTGATGGCTTGCTAATGCTCCTCTGTTGAGCAATGTATCATTCTATATCCCTGATTCTTATTTGCATCTTTTCCTTCTTTTCTCTGATGAATACTTCTTGGTTCTTCACAATTTGGTATTTAGTATTCAGATGTATGATTCTGGGTAAATCATTGATAATTATCTGATACATGTTTCATTCAATTAGACATTGCAAAGCTGCCTAAGCTGGAATTATCTGCTTGCCATAGAAAAGATAGATGAAATAAAGAAGCTGGGGAGGGAATAAGAGTACTGGGAAGTGTAGTGAACCATAAAATTACGAAATAATAAATGTAGTATCAATGCAATAGAATTGATGAAGCTCATATAAAGTTGATTGTGAAGATAATGCATGTTTTCTTTAAGTTGATGTTAAGTGAGCATATTTACAAATGCTCATTCATGTCTTTGGTCTCAAAGACAACACATACACACACACACACACATACAGGAAGAAATGAAGGAATTGGTTTTTGGTTGATTGCGATCTATATTGATCAAGCTATATGTGGAAAAAATTAGGCCAACATAAAAAAAAAAAAGAATAAATACATATTTGTTTGGTATCAGAAAGAACTTTTGCGCTTATGACTGTACAATGCTGTATTTTGATTGAGAAGCATAATGATGGAGTATTTTCTTACTCGTTTTGGAAGTATGTGATTCACTATTCTGTGGGCTATGTTTGGTTTCTTTTGTTAAACTTTGCATGGTATTTAGGTGGTTTTATTTCATATGGGCTTAAATCCTAGGTCTATCAAGCACATTTACATGTACATATATTTACATATGTCTCTCTCTCTCTCTCTCTCTCTCTCTCTCTCTCTCTCTAGCTATCTATATGGTTTATGTCACACTTTGCTTTTAGGTTTTGATTTTTGATATTTGATATTGAAACTTGATGCTTGAGTTTATTCTATTGAGATTTCATTGAGTATTTTGATTGAGAAAACTTGTTATACACATATATGCGTTTTATGTTGCAGGCCCTCCGAGCTGTGTCACACAATTACCCAGACTTAATGTTAGGATGCTGGGGACAAATTTCTGCCATTGTTCATAAATTTCTGAGAGAAGCTAATGCCGAAGTTCCAACAAAGACCTGGAAGGAACAAGCTGGAAATACTGTCGTATTTGTTGGGGAAAAAATTGTTACAGCTGCTGTAAAGGTAAGACATTGCCAACGGCTTTCCTCTTTAGTTTTTTAATTGTCTTATTTATGTTTGTGACAATAGTCTTTGTGACCAAGTGTCATTTCAGATGAAATCCTTTTGAATGTACTTTATAGGCATTATTATCATTTTTATTGTGGTTCCTGTGGATTTCGGTGGTTTTGAGAAACCCATCCGGTGCATCGAAGACATGGAAGGCTTGCAGATTGCTCTTGTCAGAGTTATTAGATATATTAGATCTTAGAGAAGTTATTGTAGTTGATACGCTATTTTGAGCTACCTATGTAATGGGCGAAGATGCCCTTTCTCAATGTGTTAGTTCTGTTTGCCAGTTTCGATTTGGCGATTGATTTGTAACTTTTGATGTTTACCAATGATTTTATTTTTCAGGTTTTGGATGAATGCCTTCGTGCAATATCTGGTTTTAGAGGAACTGAGGATCTTTCGGATGAAAAATTTTTTGATTCCCCATTTACTTCTGATTGCATAAGGACGAAGAAAGTATCATCAGCTCCATCATATGGAACCCAGAGTCTGGAAGATACTAAAGAAGAAATAAATACATGTCAATCCGGAATTCAGCAGTGGGCAGAGACAATTGACAACCTCATGCCTCTCATTCTCTGGCATACTTCTCCAATGGTTAGACTCTTCTTCCTCTTGTCTTCTGATCACCTGGGTAACTGACATGCAGCAGATTCAGGCTTATTCAAGCTGACTTGATTGACTTTCCCCTTCTTTTTTACTATTTCTTTTATTATTGTTATCATCATCGTCATTTTGTTTTTGTTCTTCTATTGCAATTAGAGGTGGATGCATGCAAGTCTTTTTGCCTTAACCTTGTCTTTTTGTTTTTTCTCTGAATATCTATTTCTAGGCTAATTGTGTTGTAGTGTAAATGATCCCCAACTTTGACTGGCTAAAAAAAAAGTGAAATAACTAAAATACTTTGATTTTGAATGGAAACACATTTGACCAACAAAATTCTGAACTCGCTGGCAACTCTTGGAGAAGCTTAAAAAATTCTGATTTAATATGGATGGCCATTGGTGCTTTATAGAAGAGCAACGTTTTAACTGGTGAATTATAATTGTTTAAGCACTGGAAACTTGTTTTGACAGCTACATATTTTAGGATTGATGCATTATTAAAAAAATCTTTGGTTACTTGTCATCGATTAAATTTCCTATTTTTTAATGATACTAAACTATCTGGTAAAGCCATCCTAATTGGGAATTCATTTTGGCCTCATTTGATGCCCTGCAGACACAGAATAACTTATGTTATTACTTTTTATTTCATATGGTTATCTATTTGGTTGAACAAATCGATGTTGACCCCATGGATAAAATTTACTGCATGCTGCAGTTGTTGGCGTTAATTATTTGTCCTTGGAACGTTTTCAACGAAGAATATCAAGGAGTTAGATGAAACTTGGGGTTTTGCTTTTTACATTGTGATTATTATCTCATTCATTGAAGGTGGTAACTGTACTTAGCAAGATTCAAGTATTCTATATTACCTGTATATGATATTGAACTGCTTCTGTTCTTTGGAAGGTGAGAACTGCATCAGTAACTTGCTTTGCTGGAATCACTTCCTCTGTATTCTTCACTCTCACGAAGGAAAAGCAGGACTTTGTTGTTTCATCTTTAGTAAGTCCTGATATAGCATTATTTCAAACCTGAATTTTTGTTCCCTTCTTATTATTTTGGCAATCTTACATGTATTCACTCCATTTTCGTATGATTATGTTTGCCAAAAAAAATTGTAGATCAGTGCTGCTAAGCATGATAAGGTTCCTTCGGTTAGATCAGCTGCTTGTCGAGCCATTGGTGTTGTCTCATGTTTCCAAAAAACTTCTGAGAGGTGATTCTGCTATGTTGTTATGATCTAAGTTTTTACGATAATTTAATTGGTTGTGTTCAAAAATCATGAACACAAAGTTTACAGAAAGCCTAAACTATTTAGTGCAGGGATCCTTGGCAAGTTTATCCATGCTGTTGAGATTAACACTCGTGATCCTGTGGTCTCGGTAATTTTTGTATTCTCCTTGAGTTAGACATTAGGGAGTGTTTATATATCTTGTATATAACATGCAAATATCACTTATGAATACTTTTGCAGGTGCGAATACCAGCCTCTTGGGCTTTGGCAAACATATGTGATTCTCTCCGTCACTTTGTTGATGATTTTCCTTTAAAACGGTCAATGGGTAGCTTTCTGGCTTGATGGAATTATTTTTGAATTTGCTATATCTGATATTAACGTTTTCAGGCATCTAATTGCCCTTTTCTTGACACTGTTATAGATCCAGAAACAAACTTCCATTTAGTGGAGTTATTAATTGAGTGTGCTCTGCGTTTAACCAAGGATGGGGACAAGGTATATAAGTTTGTAGGCTTTTCATAACCTTTTATGGATTCATGGGAGATTAATGTGAAAGATTGCTTGTCAGTAAGATAGGAATTTGATGCACACTTTTGCCTTTATGTTGTGTATACCTGGGATATAGTTACAACGTGTTGTGTCTGTTTCAGCAATACATTTAAGTGTATTAGTTATTTCTCTTATGAGAATATATCCATTTGTATGAGTTTCTTGTTTTAGCTCTTTATCTGCTAGAAGTTCAATGGTAATGTATGTTCGAATTACTTCATTTGAGAAAGAGAAGGGAGAAGACAGGAAGGTTGTTGGTATCTCTCTTTTTTACCAATTTAGAAAATATATAGGGTACTTTGACTAAACTACTTATATTTATTCAGTTGTGGAGTTAATTTTCTTTTGCTTTTGCATCATCTCCTAGTTTTATCTTAATCCATTTTTGTGAATACTAATTTGTTGCATGTGAGAATTTGTTGTCATTAAACTTGAATCTATAGCTTTTAGGCGCAGCTATATGAATATTTCTTCCATGGTAGTCCAAGAACAAATGAAATGTCATCAAGGGTTGTCTTGATGGTTTCCTAGAGTATCTATTTCATTGGACTACCCATTTAACTGTTTACATATATTTTTATCATATGTCGTGGTTTATGTCTAGTTTTTGGCCTTTTCCCTGATGGCGAACCACAAAGCCTGCTGGTCTATTTATTTGCATATATTTTTCCATACTTGATCTCGGCATCATGGGTGCTCAGATGTCAGATTTTACTTGAGTTTGTTAGTTACAAGTCGAAGTTCAGCCAAGTAATATTTTATAAACCTTTTGTAATCAAGAAGAGATTGTATCTATCATCCTAGTACATCAATTAGAAACTATTTTAGCTTTTATTTCTCTATATTTTTCTTTCTATTAGGTCAAATCAAATGCTGTAAGAGCTCTGGGAAATCTTGCAAGATTTGTCAGATATACAAATTCATCATGTGTGCAGAAAAAGCCAGTGGGAAACACAGGATTTTCTTCTACTTGCAACCATGTTACTATGTTGCCTGCAAGAAGTGATCTGAATGCTTTTGATGGAGGTGCGATAAATTCATCCTGCCCAGCATCATTGAAGGATTTGCATTGGCTAGAGAAGATGGTGCAAGCGTTTATTTCTTGTGTTACGACTGGAAATGTCAAGGTACCATCCTGCATTGTAGTTGTTCTGGAAAACAATAATCTCAAACGGTGCAAGCATATAATCTTTTTGTATGTTAATTTAGATATGCTTTGTGGTTGATTCTGACTTTACATTTACTAGGTTCAATGGAATGTTTGTCACGCGCTGAGCAACATGTTTTTGAATAAAACAATACAACTGCAGGATATGGATTGGTATGATGATGCTAAACTCTTCATGCTCTTATTCTTGCAAATACTGCCCCAATAGGTTTGCCTGTTCTTGTTTAATTCAGTTTGATGCATACTGTTGTTAACAATAATCATAAACCCATCAAAATAATAGGTTGGATAAATTATTGAATAAGCAATTTGGTCTCACATTGTTTGGGCATGTGGACGTCTCTGGCCTCAGTCTTCATTATCATGGGATTAGTCAATCCTACTTTTAAAAACCTGCTTTCAAGTTTGGTAAGAGGAGGAAGTCACAGAATTCTTGTCTTTGTTTTCAGCTGGTAACTTTATGAGCTCCTCTCTTGGAAGCTTCGCGGCAAGGGCCTACCATCTGACTTAGATATTTTATCATAAGAAGGTTTAAATACAAAATGAGTTTAACATTAAACATTGTCTTGGGTAGGAAGCATACCAAAAAAGGGGAAAGCATTTGTGCAATAAAACCATAGAAAATTAACTGTGAAAAAGATCATGGGGAGCTAAGCTAGTTTTCTATCCTCAATCATGAATATATATTGGCATAAGTCACAAATCACAGAATCCTCAACTTTTGTCGCCTCTAAACTTAAAATATATGATTACTATCCTTTAAGAAATATCTCATTGTTTCTTTTGGTTTTATCAGTAGGAAGACTTTGCTGCTCATATATCTGAAGTTAAAATTTGAAGATCCTTCACAATATTTGAATTCTAGTTACTAGATCATTTCCAATTTCACATGTTTTATTTATATGAGCAACTTGTTTTCCTTCTACAATTTGTGATGCCTAATTGAGATATATATGTAACTATGCATGTACACATTTTTGGCAGGGCTCCATCTGTTTTTAGTATTCTTCTATTACTCCTACGTGATTCTTCAAATTTCAAGATCAGGATACAAGCTGCTGCGGCATTGGCTGTGCCTGCATCGGCACTTGGTGAGTAGTAGTATATTACTATATTCTCATGGTTATGATGCAGTTGTGTTTTTCTTTTCCCTTGAAATTACTGATGCCTCCTTCAATCTTTATTTATGGCTAAGCTTAAGACTTTTTATCTGGGATCAGTTGTGACAATAGTTTACATGCTTCTTTTCAATGTAAAGCTATTTACTCTTGGTTTGAGATTGTCATATTTTTGACAGTTTAAACCTGGTTTTTGACATTGCTTACTGTGATGCAGATTACGGCGAATCTTTCCCAGACATCATCCAAGGTCTGGAGCATGTAGTGGAGAATCTAGGTTCAGACCCAATTTCAGCGCCTTCAAGTTTCAAATATAGGATTGCACTTGAGAAGCAGGTTATTTTATGGATATGATGAAGTCTGTTGAAATGATATAACACAGTTTAAGAATCTTGCAATGTCTACATTTTTCGATATTTATGATCTAATTCAGGTCAATTGCATCAAATTAAGGGAAGCAATTTGCATTGCCACAATAATTCCTGTGAATCTGAAGTTTCATGACAATTTTAGAATGAATTCCTTCATTTGTTACTAATTATTTTCATAAAAGAGTTTTTGCAGTGGTCTTAGTTGATTAAGACAAGGTCATGTCTGGAGCATTAATTGGATTTTCTTTTTTATTGCAGTTAACTTCAACCTTGTTGCATGTTCTTAGCCTTGCTTCAGCCACTGATCACAAACAGCTGAAAGATTTTCTTGTCAAAGTAAGCTTTAACCAGCCTCATTTGATAATGAATTCAATGAACCTTTGTATGAAATAATGTTAGTCATATAGTTTTTGTTTGTTACCGTTGATGATTTCTCACTTTCAAAGTAAAAAAGACTGCCTTTTGCTTGGAGTGACTAATTTCTAGGACTTGAAAACCAAGCACCTAAAACTTAGCAATTTGAAGCTTTGGCCTAAAAAGTTTCTGTTAGATAGTAGCTATTAAGCACAATGAGTATATGTTTGCTTACAAATTTTGGATATTATCTGATGCACCCAATTGTCACTTCTGCTTTGAAGTAATGCGTGCTAATATAAGCGATTCTTTTCAACATGCTAATGTAAGTGATCCTTGGCACAGGGGACCATATCATATCCCATAACTGGAAGCTTATAGTTGAGGAATCCTTTCTATTCTTGGATATGTGGTCCCACAGGTCCCATGTAGGACCCACTGATCATGGATGGCCAATATTTGGACATCTTTATGTAATAAACTGCCAATAATAATGCTTCTTGAAAATCAGCTACTGTTATCTTATTCTCTTCTCTTGTGTGATAGAAAGCATCTTTTCTGGAGGACTGGTTTAAGATGCTATACACATCACTAGGGGAGACGAGTGTGCAGTCTGAGATTGTTGAAAGTGATTCTGTTGGCAACCAAAAGAAAGAGATGATATCCAAAGCTCTACAATCCGTAATTGAAGTTTATGAAGGCTCGAACCAGCATACGATTTGTCAGAAATTCAAGAAGCTTGAGAGTAGCATATCCTGATGGTTTCGTAATCCGTTATTTTCATTCTGCTTGGCCGGCTGTGGCTAATTTTATGTAGGGTAATTTTGGTTTTGGTCACTTGGGATACTCTTTTTAGTAGATGGTTATTGAACAAAGAGAGTGGTGGAGTAACCGAACCATTCCCTGTGCAGGAAGCACCCCCCCCCCATGGTGGTGAGAAGAGTTTGGTGCAGAACTTGAAGTCCTATAGAACTAGTTCTGCTGCTAGAAATTCAATGCGAAGTAGATGAATGGGGCCACCTTTTGTGTATAAATTGTGATAGTTTTGGTTGTATTTCAGAGCTGTGTGCAGCATGCAATGGGACTGGGATTCAATAATTTAAATGCATTCAGATATGAATTACAATTCACATAATTTAGTAGGGTGTAATCAATGGGTCTCTGATTAGACTTTTTTAACTACGCAGTGACTTAAACTTCTATGCGTCATTCATCTTGTCCTTGTCTAATGCCCTGAATTGAAATACGGTGAAAAGTCAGTGTGCTTGTATTGTATTGCAGTGTATTGCATTGCATTCAGAACAATACAACAAATGCATCTATTTCTGGCAATGGCTAAACGTAAATGAGGCCGTTTAGGATCATATTCATGGTAATAAAAAGCTTTTCGCGTTGCTCAAAAGAAGATATTTCAGAATTGTTATTCTCCCTTGTATATGATTAGAAGGTAAGCTAATTTTCCTCTTTTATCTTTAAAAGTTGAGAGCGTTCAAGTAATTAGAAGTTTCAATTTTTTTTTTTGTTTTGGGTATCTAGTATTTTGGAGACAAGTATTGGAATTATAAGCAAGCAATGAATAAGTGGATTTATGGTTGATTGGCAACGGCGATAGGGCAAATTTACTAATGGCACTGGCAGGCAGCTATTTGTTTGAAGTAGTGAGTTTTTGTTGTTTGGATCACGGGAAGTGATTGGATTGGTTGTGCTTCCCCTGTGTGCCGTGTGGGGAGTGTGCTTGAGTCGAGAGACCAAAAAAAAAAAAAAATGACGAAAAATTAAAATTTGTAATCAGTCAAAGCATCAGTGCCGTCTTGCTGACCGGCAGGCGCGTTGAACCTTCAAAAAAAGACAAATTATTAGCATTATGTAGGGCCATGAAAAATGACAGATAGGACACTGAGTCGCGTCTCTTTAGACTTAAAAAGTAAGTGTGGTTACCAACTTGCTTTGATTTTTTCCTTCCACTTAAAGCTAATACTTTTGCTGGTTCGTGGGATAGTGATGAAGTATTTTGTTGAGGCGGTGATGAAGTATTTAATTGATCATTTAAATGGTATAATAATTTTAATTTATTTTTATTAGTGTTTTATTTTTTTGTGTTAAAATATTTACTGTTTATATTTTATCATAGTTGCGTATATAATTTTATTTTGAAAAAAAAAGAAAGTCACTTTAAAATTAGATTTTCTTCGATATAATATGTTTTGGGTAATGGGGTTCCAAGAAAATTAAGTAAAATTTATCGAAAATCAAATGCTTCACCTTTTTAAGCTTTTTAATGCTATTAGTGTTTTTGTATTTTAAATTATAAATTTACATATATTTTTAGACCTTTTTTTTTAAGTTTTTATTAAGTTGTGATTTATATATGAAAGTATTTTTTTTTTGGGATAAATAAACAAAATAGCAATAAACAAACAAAGTATTTTATTTGTGAAAACCAAATACACCTGCTTTTGAACTGCCTGTAACAGGTAATATGGAGTATTGATTATGGAGATGTTTAAGAAAGTCCTCACTTATCATCTATACTATCATATGTCAATTATGCTTTTTTTTTTTTTTTAAGATGTTCATTGTCTGGATTGGATCAAATTCAGCTCAACCAGGATATGATACGTTGAGCAGTATTTGATTTTACAAGTAGTTGCATTGCATTGCATGCAACAGATTGTTATAATAACCCCCGTTCTAAAGCCAAGAGGCCAAACGCGTGCCACATCATCAAATCTTAAAAGATAAAGGATCATATATTTTTAATCACTTTTACATTTGAATCCTTTTCAATTTATGTCATTTTTTTATTTTAATTATTTGAAATTTAGATAATTTTAATTCACAATAATCTAAGTTTGATATTTAAATTATTTGAATTTGAGTCATTTTAAATTTAATTTATTAAAATTTTAAATTAAATTAAACTAAACTTAAACAAATTATTTGATCAAGTATCAAATTTTATTATCAATTTATTTAAAAATAAGAAATTATATTTAAAAAAATGGATTATAGTGTTTTTAAAAAAGTGAAATTATTATTAGAAACCATTTACATATTTGTAGATAATGTAAAAGCTTGTGCTTATGAAAAAACTCAAGCCTCAAGAAGCAACCTTAAATATTAAGAGTTTTATCAAGTAATCAATTTTAGAACTTAATATTAATTGCTACAAAAAAAATAAATTATATTCAAGAATTTTATTTGAAATTTTAATTACAAATTATAATATATAATGAAAAATAATAAAAACGTTTATAGAAAATAAAAGCAAAATAATAAATTATTATAAATTAAATTAGTTAAGTGTACTTAATATTTTTAAATGTTAAATATAATGCTAAAGTAAATTAATAAAATTTCATAAAAATAAATATGTAACTTTCAAAGCATTGACATACATGATTTTGCTTAATTTTTAAAATAAATTATACTTAATTTAAGTTCATATCATTTTATTTTTAGGTTAGTTTCTGTTTTGAACCATTTAGGTTCAATCTTTTAAAATTCGAATTTGAATAATTTTAGATATTGATAGTTTAAACATAAATTTATTTAAAAGTTTGATCATTTTAGATGTAAAATTTTTTATTTTCCAACTATTTTAGATATTACTTTGAATTCCACTACCTATACTTGCTTTTAGTTTCCCTTTCCATCCTAGTATTTGTCAAAAAAAAAAAAAGTGTAGAAGAAAAGGGCATGCCCGATTACATATCGTGTATGATCAAGATGGGGTCTTGTTGAAAAGTTGGAACAAATCCCATACCCCACTTTTCCAAATATTTATATATATATATATATGTATATATAATCAAAAAGGCTTTTCATATTATGTTATATATGTTATAAAGTTTGAAGTTGGAACCTAAAAAGCAGGAAAAAATTATGAATGGCAATGAAGATGTAAAAGAAATGGAAGTGGATTGGATGGGAGACAAATGAGGCTGTTCAGTCTCCTGTGAATTCTCAACTTCTTCCACTTTCCCCTTTTGTCTTTTCTTAAAGACCAAATCCACGCTCTCTTGGATCTCTCAATTCTCTCAGTCATGTCCTTAAATTCACTCCATTTTTGATTTCAAACATCCATACTCTCTCCCAACAAAAAAAAAAAACCCACCAAGGATCGTACGTAAAACACATGTTTTCCGATCCTCTACTTCTTTTTTAGTAGTGTAGCATCATTTGTTCTTTTTCAAATTATAACAACAGTCACCTGATACAGTAATGGCGGATGTCTTATGCTTTCCTCTTTCATGGTACCCTGTTATTTTAACCTTCTTTATGCAACAATGGTCCTCTTCTTAGTTCTTGCTTTATTTTCCTTTTTCTTTTGTTTTTTTCGATTTATTTATGTGTTTATATGTATGTTTAAACAATGTTCCATGTACCCTTTTTACAGGTACCATCATATTTGGAGCGTCTGAAAATCTCAAAAGAACCGAATCATCTTGTCTGAAAGTCTCCACTGAACCAAATCATCTTCTTCTTCAGGTACTGTCTTTTTTTTTTTTGGTGTAAAAATTTCACTTTTTTTTTTTTACCTCAAGATGAAAGGAGAAAAAAAAGTCAGTTCCTTGCTGCTATCATTTACGTTTTATGCTGAAGATCTCCCAAAGTCAGGGTTTTTCTTTCTTTTTGATTCGTTGTTGATGATGAAAACGAAAACCCCAGATAGAAGTTTCTGCAACGTTCATTTCTTCCAACAAGTTACAAGTTTCTAAAAGGACTCCTCTGCTTCTTCATAATTTCCCTTTTTTTTTTTTTTCTTTCCTTTTAGTGGATCTGATGCTCTGTTTCTGTTCGGCACTTGGGGGCTATTAGAAGTATTGTAATTAATCATTTTCATGGGCGTTGAGATGCTTGTTTCTAACTCCTTTCCATTCCATGTTCTTTACTTTTGCCTGCGTGAATTTCACCATTATAACTGCAGTTTACTTATGAACGAACCACCCGCTTACGGACTTCTTTGAACGAAATATGTCCATCTTATCTATCAGACTGACATCTTGCTTTAAGAAAATCTGTGTGCTGATATATTTGTTTTCACTTGGTGCAGCTGCGTTTCAATTATGATCTTTCACCTTTTCATCTTTTTTGTATATTAGCTTGTCATGAGATAAGGCGCAGTGGATCGTGATGGCAAGAGAATACAGTGGATCGCCGAAGCATCATCAGCTGGAAGCAAAGAGGAAGCGTCTCACATGGATTCTTGGGGTTAGTGGCCTCTGCATATTGTTTTACGTGCTGGGAGCTCGCCAGACTTCGGCTCCAACTACTCAGTCTGATATATACGCTAGAGTTGGATGTGATAGTAATGGCACTGCATCAGACAACGGCAATGCAGATCTTAATCAACCATCGACCAACCTGGACTTCGCGAGCCACCATCAAGTCCCGCTAGACAGTTCAAAAACAGTCCGTCAGTTCCCACCATGCAACATGTCATTCAGCGAATACACTCCTTGCCAAGATAAAGTGAGGGGAAGGACATTTGATCGTGACATGTTGAAATATAGGGAGCGGCATTGTCCTTCCAAGGAAGAACTCCTGCTGTGTCTTATACCTGCTCCACCGAAATACAAGACCCCTTTCAAATGGCCTCAGAGCCGCGATTATGCCTGGTACGACAATATCCCTCATAAAGAACTCAGCATTGAGAAGGCAATTCAAAATTGGATTCAAGTAGAGGGTGATCGTTTCAGATTCCCTGGCGGAGGCACCATGTTCCCTCGGGGAGCTGATGCATATATCGATGACATTGGCCGGCTTATTCCCCTTACTGATGGAACCATCAGAACAGCAATTGATACTGGCTGTGGGGTAAGTAATGAACATCCTTTGCAATTTATTTTCTTGCATCTTTTCCCATCGTTTAGAACTTGTTGCTAGCTAACTAGCTTATAAACTTTTTAAAATCATGAAAATACCATCCACTTTTGGTCTATTTTGATAACTGATAGTCCAATGGTTGTACTAATTGCCTTTGCTAACTCTTTTCTTCTTGTCTCTGGTGTTAGGTTGCAAGTTTCGGTGCTTACCTCTTGAATAGGAATGTCTTGACAATGTCTTTTGCTCCAAGAGATACACACGAAGCGCAGGTCCAGTTTGCGCTGGAACGTGGAGTTCCTGCAATGATTGGAATCATGGGTTCACAGAGGCTTCCTTACCCAGCAAGGGCTTTTGACTTGGCTCATTGTTCTCGCTGTTTGATCCCTTGGCAAAAGTATGGTAAGGCATCTCTATATCTTTTGTCCAAAATAAGATCACTCAGCAAGGAAGGTGGAAATGACCCTTTCACTACCTTCTATGTTAAAACAGCTAGGCGTCAAAAGATCCCTTTTCTACCCTCTTATCTCATTCTTCTATAGGTTGAAAAGTTGTATATTAGCTAATGGTTTCATTTAATTGGTATGCAGATGGTTTGTATCTCGCCGAAGTGGACCGTGTTCTAAGGCCTGGCGGATATTGGGTTCTCTCTGGTCCTCCTATTCACTGGAAGAAATACTGGAGAGGCTGGGAAAGGACACAAGAGGACTTAAAACAAGAGCAAGATGCAATTGAAGATGTTGCCAGACGCCTTTGCTGGAAGAAAGTGATTGAACATAATGATCTATCAGTTTGGCAAAAGCCTATTAACCACTTTGAGTGTATTAAAGTTAAGAAGATCTTTAAAACACCGCACATATGCAAATCAGACAATCCAGACACTGCTTGGTACTCTCTTTAGCTAAGTGTTTTTCGTACTGTTATTTCTTCCTTTGACACTCATAACATGTAAAGCCCTTTTGGATCTTATTAACCTTGTCATTTGTGCTATAAAAAGGTACAGAAATTTGGAAGCTTGCATAACCCCACTCCCAGAAGTAAGCAGTTCAGATGAACTCGCTGGCGGTGCAATAGAAAAATGGCCGGAGCGTGCATTTGCTGTTCCTCCTAGAATTAGCAGTGGCTGGATACGGGGCATCAATGCTGAGAAATTTAAAGAGGATAATGAACTGTGGAAGGAAAGAGTAGCACATTACAATCGAATTATTAGTTCCCTATCCGATGGACGATATCGAAATATCATGGACATGAATGCTTACCTTGGGGGATTTGCAGCAGCAGTGTCAAAGTATCCAGTGTGGGTCATGAATGTGGTCCCCGCAAATTCAGATCATAACACTTTGGGAGTTATTTATGAACGAGGTCTAATCGGAACGTACCAGGATTGGTGTGAGGCATTCTCAACATATCCAAGAACGTACGACCTCATCCATGCTAGTGGCTTGTTTAGAATATATCAGGACAGGTAATATATTTGAGAGGACGGTAATTCTCTATCAGGAACTTTCTTTGGTGTAATCTATAATTGTGGTTAAAACTTGTGTTCAATTTGTTTATGGAAGGTGTGACATGACATACATCTTGTTGGAGATGGATCGGATTCTAAGGCCGGAAGGGACAGTTATATTTAGGGACACAGTGGAGCTGCTAGTGAAGATAAAGAGTATAACGGATGGAATGAGATGGAAGAGTCACATCATCGACCATGAAAGCGGACCTTTCAATCCTGAGAAAATCCTTGTTGCTTTCAAAACATACTGGACTGGTGAAGCAACGCTAGCATAGATTTATATGTACGTTCATAGTGTATCCCTTTCTCTCTCTCGTTCTTTGCACTTTCTTTATGTCACTTTTCATCTTGGAAAATAGTCTTCAGTCACTGAGATTTCACCCCCATGATATTTTTCCTTTTTCTGAGAGTAAAAGGGTAGGTTTAATTAAAAGTATTGTGTATTTTATTTTGATGCAAGGTAAAAGTAAGCATTTTACTTCAAATCTCTCGGTTTACTGTCATTGTTTTGAACTTTTAATGGTTGTATATTAAGGTAGGGATAGAAGATTAATCTGTCTTCTTCAAACAGCGGATATTAAGGCACCAAAATTGCTAGAATGGTTCATTGCAGGCAGTATATTATTTGTCTTCGTGGCTTTAATGGTGGTTGAACTTGGATGGATGTTCATACCTGCTTTCCAGTTTTCATGGTGCTGCACTGTTGGAAATGTGTATGTTTTTGTTGTTGTAAGATGATTTCTTTCTTTTCTTTATATCTTTTTCTCCTTTTTCTTCCTTAATACTATTTATTGCAACAAAGTGGAGAATTGCATGTCTCTCACAAGTCAAAGCAAGCCAACAACCTTGTATGCTATTGTGGGGGTTTTTTTTTTTTTTTTTGAACGATTTGATATCTATATAAAACATTCACAAGTAAATACTAAAACTTTATTTTCATAGAATAAGTTAATTCATTAGACTAACATCATTATATAACATACTGATGAAATTTAATTAATCAATATTAAGTAATCATTTGTTGAGTTAATGTCATATTAACATTTTAAAAAATATTGGACCTAATACATGTCAACCTAATATTGATCAATTAGGTTATGTTAATATTTTATATGACAGCATTAATCCATTAAGATTTGAATACAAATTCAGATTAGTCCATTGAGATTTGAATACAAATTCAGATTGTGAAATTTTTAGTAGTTATCAAATTGTTAAAAAAGTATAATTAGGATAATTTACATTTTAATCCTTTTACAATTACCGGCTCTAACTATATAGCGTGGCCACTTCGATGTAATGAACCCTTCCAGTTCCGAAAAATTAAATAATTGAAAGTAAAAAGTGGAAACCATGATATGCAGTCACGTTTGAACCTTTTTGCTTCCTCCGTTAATAGATAAAAGAAGAAATTTATGGTAACCAGTATTTTATGTAATATATATATATATATATATATATAATTTCCTCTTGATTGATTTGAGTAGTTAGGTTATACCAGGATGAGGAAATCAGAAACTGAACGTGTTTTCTATATGAAGATAGGTAAAAAAAACAAAAAAGCTGTCAGATTAAAGTTCTCTTTAATTTTCTTTTTAATTTTTATTTTTTTCTTTAAAATTGTATGTTTAATAGTAAAAGTCTGCTTCTCAATGTTTGAATATTTAATAACAAGTATGAGACCATAAAACAGATCATTCATATTGATCAACAATTTTTTTTGCATGTTTTAATAAAATAAATTAGACTACTTAAGAGTTTATCATTGAAATTATCTACCTTAAACTTATTTTGTATATATACATAGACATACGCAAAAACGCACATATTTTGATATTCACGTATACACATGTTTTACCTTAATGCTACATTTGGAATCCATCGAAGTCCTGTTTCAGTGTGATTCTTTCTGAATTTGGTGCAAACGCAATCCTTGGTTGGCATGAGCAACCAATGTATTGACAATGAAAAGAGTGAGTTGAAGGTATTTGTAAGGTACGTTGACTTGGTTAGTTGAATATATACAATTAATTCTGGGGACTGAAGAGGCTTCTTTCAAAGTTGCCAACCGCAATAGAGCGTGGCAAAGTCCGAACAGAAGCCTGCGGACGATTAGGGGTGGCTAGGTATGTTTCCTGGAGTTGGGTAAGTTTGGTCCAGTGTTGTACTTGGGATACATGCCCCTTGTCCTCTACCTGCAGAATGACGGTAACAAGTGCTGGAATAATTGATCAATGCTGCTGGTGGATTGTGGGCAAGCATTGAGACGAAAGCTTTGGTTCTTGTGCAGTTGCTCTTCAAACCAGTGGAGAGTGAGATTACTGCTCTAACGAACCAATTCACGGCTACTACCATTTCTCGAATTGGCTCAGTGGCAAAAATTGTAGTAAAAGAACATTCTTAAATTTTGGAAATACTTGCTTCGACGTGTAGCCCTGAAGCATGTAAATATAACAAAATAAAAATCTTCAGACGTATAAATGGTTATGTTGCATCTCATCATACTTCTCTTTTCGAAAGTGAACAATGATCTTATAACGCGCTTGATAAAAAAAATGGAGGGTGGCACCGTGATATTCTTGATATATAATATAGGGAGTTAGGCTTCCTAGCAGCCGCGAATGGTCCCGTTTGCCTGCCCCCGTACCGTGTGTTTATGAAGCCCGATTAATTGCGCTGACACTCCGTTGCCGGGGATTGAATCGATTGCATGCCTGTGGCCTGTGGACTCCCAAAGCTAAGCTTGCTTGCCACTGCCGTTACTCAACTTGGACACTTTGGGCTTGTCTTTGTTGACACCCGAACCCAAAAAAATGGTTGCGAATTAGCTGCAATCGAGCAGGATCAAGGGAGAGTAGCAGACGAAAATGTGACAACAAACAGAAAATTTTTTCTTTATTTGGCAAATAAAACCATTGGGACTCTAGGTGGTCCGTGGTCCATCTCTTTTTTTTTTTTTTTTTCCAGAGTAATACTACTGCTAATTATTTTTCAATTTTAGAAAAAAAAAATCTAAAAAACATGAATTTTTATGATTTGTTTCTTTAGGATA
Source organism: Adansonia digitata (assembly GCA_029448705.1). NCBI lineage: Eukaryota > Viridiplantae > Streptophyta > Magnoliopsida > Malvales > Malvaceae > Adansonia > Adansonia digitata. The sequence goes on from JAQSVH010000013.1 coordinate 6,624,719, forward strand.
GAAAAATGAGCTGAATATCAAATCACTGTGATTTATGGTTATCTTTCGATAAATTTGATTAGTTGGATTGATGTATTCAATTAAAATAATTTTACATATTTAAAAATATTTTTAATATATAATAAATACAATAAATAATGAACAAAATACATATTCCGTTTAATGATATATGATTTTTAAAATATATAATTAAATATTAAATATTAAAATCTCATCAACTATAAAAAATAATATAAAAATTTAAAATCAATTTTTTATCAATTAAATAAGTTTTGTACATAAATTTTAGTTCTAATTCTGCGCACTATTTCGATTAAACGGAGGTTCATATATTATAAAAATATATCGTTAGTAAGATTATTAATTTCTTTTTGGAATATAAATAAATAAATGTGTGTTGCATGGGAGCGTGCGGCAAAGAGGAAAGGAAAGGGGGAGCCAGGGAGGCGTAGGCGGGCATTTGGAGTCCAGAACGCATAACAGAAAAAAGGAGAAGACGCAGAGGAAGTAGCGAAGTTAAAGAAGCCTTTCCTCTCTGGCTTTCTCCCACCTTCCTCTCCCGGAAGGTTATGTTTCCAAAAACACAACGACGTCGAAGACTACAACAGAAAATTCAAAAACAAAAATAATAATAAAGCTTAGATATTAGGAAGAGAAATCGGAGGAGAGAGAAGATAGATAGGGTGGAGGAATCGCCAAATAAAGTGACAGAAGAAGATGAAGTAGGGAGAGTGGTGGAGTTAGCCGGAGAGTTGCATGAGTCAGGCGCTGCGCTTATGCCCAGGCTATCCAACAACGGGCAATCTCTTCGCCAAAAGCTACTTCTCTCGAATCCTCCATTCGCCGCCTTCGTTCTTTGATCATTCCCTTCTCTCTCAAAAGCTTTTGGATCCCGAACTGGCCGAAAAGGCAAAGTTCTTAACCTTGCTGCCTTGCATCTTCCCTTTCCTTTTTTTTTTTTTAAATTAATGAAATCTTGACAAAAAAATGTTTCTGAAATTTGGATTCGCAACAGCTCGAAGAGGATTTACGGAGAGCCAAATGCAGTGTAGTCGATGGTGACGCCACTGCTTTTCTTCCTGCCAAGGCTCAAGGAATAATAATTTCTTCTCCTTTTTCCCGAAGATTTTGAAGTAAATTAATTTTCCTGATGTTAGAGTTATTACTTAATTAACTTGCAATTGGGGAATAGCAGGGAGATTTCTAATGATGTTTCTGGGACCAATCAATGTACGTGCATCCCGCAAAGATGTCCAGTTGAAAGTTAAGGAGAAATATAACAGCTACACAATAATCATCATTTCTCATTTTAACATTTTTTTAAGTATAATTTTTTATTGGCATCCGAATATTTCTTCAATTTTACAATTGCATGTCATTTCACTCGTATAGAAATTCAGTCCAATATACATCTGCGGCCTCATTCTACGTTTCAGTTTTTTTTTTTTTTATTATTATTCATGATTTATTTGTAAATTATATTTTTGACAAAGAAAAAAGGTAATATTTAAAATTTAACTATTTATAGTTCTATTCTTTCTAACTGTTATCTTCAACAGGATAGGACTGCCTTTCTGTTTCCTTTTTTTTTTTTTCCATTAACTTTGCTTATTTTAGGAACTGGATCTGGAAGGTTGCTTGCCTGCATTTCCAGTTCAGTTGTACGAGGTATTATATGAATTATGCCTTGGGATTTTTTTGTTTGGGATTCGTTTCATTTGTTGCAGATATATGCAGAGTTCTTTTTCTGTGATTTAATGGTGAGTGTATGCTATGTCAGGCATGGTTGTTGTTCCTCTAAACTGGTTTGGCTTTGCGAGAAAACATGTTGTGAGCAAATGGAAGTGATATTCGTCAGTGGTAATTACATGACATTTTTTTTCCAATGTTTTCTTAAAAGAAAGTATGTTTACTTTTTAGTGTTGTTTTGTATAAATAGAGCACTATCATGAAGAACGTGATTGTGAATTGTGATGTGTTACTTTTGAGATTAAAATAACTTGAGAGGTGTGTTTAGGTTCATGCAAATGGTTACTTGTGGCCAATATCACATTGGAAGATATGCTTATTCTCCTAGTTATCAGATGGCCTCTATCC
>JAQSVH010000013.1:6636000-6647932 GCA_029448705.1 Adansonia digitata
TTTTTTACTGTTCTTGAAACCTCTTTTGCACCTCAAATATAATGATGGCCACAAAGCTGTTGATACTTTATTATTAAACCTTATATATCTCTTACATACAATGCATTTTGTATCTTTGGTTGTTACCTGTGAGAAAAAAAAAATCAAATTAAACATGATTGAGCTGTTGTTTTTTTTTAAAAAAAATCAAATGAAATTGAGTGGATTGAGAAACTTTTTTGAAATTTTTTTACTAACATAAAAATAAAAATAAAAAACATGAATAATATGGAAAAGTGATCAGAAACAGCTCTCAATATCTTAAGAAACAAAAGGTACGCCAATGGCAAATATTATATTTGTAGCATGATGAAGATGATTGAGGAGGAGGGCGTAGGCCTAAATAAAGTTCATTAAAATAAGTTTTCTTTTATTATTGTATCTCTTTTGTTTCTTCTATAATTATCCCAACAAACCCAACATAGCCACAAACATAATAATCATTAATGAGAAATAAATAAATAATACAAAGACAAAAAATTATTGGAAGAAGATGTACGATCTATCTGCTATTTTTTTAAATTATTTGTAACTTAAAAATTAAGATTGAAAAGACACACAAAAAGAAACTGCTTTTAAGTATTTCACTTAATTATATTCTCATGAAATGAAAGAAAAAAAAAGGTGGCAACAAGTTTACATGAGAAAAGATTGAGAGCAAGACTGCAAGTTGATTTTAATAATTTTATTAAGTTAATTATTTATTATTTAATTAATTTTATTTATATTATAAAATTAATTAATATAAAATATAATAAAAATAAATGAAAAAAAGACAAAATAGTTAACTTTACAGATAAAATAAATCATAAAATCTTAAAATATTAAAATTAAAATTATAAAATCTTAATCCGTACATTATTCATATAATAAATAATTTAATATAACTTCTCTTAGTGTTATTATTATTATAAAAAGAAAAATCAGGTGGTGACACGGCCATGTGGGGGGGGGGGGGTGTTCTTTTGTCATAACAGTTGGGGACGATACCTTGTTGACCCAAACAATCCATCAAAACTCAAAACCGGATGGCTCCTGCAACGTCTGTGAGCCATTGCCCCGATCGCTGTAGCATTCATTTGCTTAAAAGCCAAAGAGCTGGCAACATGATAGGAACAGGTTGTTTGCATTGACTTTTTAGTTACCTTGACATAGAGATCTGCTTTACAGTTAGCATTATTATTGAAAAAAAAAAAGGATTAAAAGAAATATAAGAAAAAAAGTTAAAAAATTATAGTAAGAAATTTAGTTTATAAAGTGTTTGGCATTATCATAAAATTCAGATAAATACAAAAACATTAAAAATACAAAACGGGACCTAATCGATGTGATCCAACGGTGAAGAGGTAGATTGTGATTTGATGGATGCAGTTGTTCCAGCAAATAATAAATATGCCTTTGAAAAAATTGAAAATGTTAATTAAAGAGGGTTTTCCAAGTGATGGGATGGGATGTGCATTGACTTTTTTGCTACAAAAAATATATATATTATGGAAACCCTAGCGAGCCTCGATTTGTGTTATATATATGTGGTGCATTGAACTTATAATTTATCCCATCACTTTTAACTCAGCCTTCGCCATTTTCATATATGCAGTATATTTTTCTCAATACTTATTTGTAATCTCGAAATCTCTCATTTCTTCTGCTTCTTCTTCATCTTCTTCGGTGTGATCAGCAACTTGGCATCAAATTTTTTGTCAGCTTTCTATCCTTCTTTCATTTGAAGCTGGATCTGTTCGTTTCGATCTTCCTTAACTACACCTTTATAAAAACAATCCAAGCATGTAAATTTTGCCTTTCCTTGTACAAATCCTATTCAGAAAAAAAAGGAACCCAAACATATTGTTTTTGACTTTCTATGCAGGTAGTTGAAGCTTTTTTTAATCTTATCTAGCTATTTGTAGTTTGTAATCTGGCTACCTTCATACCTCCTGTTCCTTAGCCAAACGTTTATAAAAGCCTACACAGTATGTAATTTAGTTTGTTTCTATTTCTCCGATTATCAAAAAAAAAAAAAAAAAGAGGGTTAGTATCAGTAGTTGTAGTATAATGTTTCCATAGAATTTGTTAAATACCGCTGTTCCTGGTTCTTAGTGATCGTGGCGGAGATTAAAGTAACCGTGTAGAAACACCTTTATAAAAGCTTCCAAATCATGTAAGAGTCGTCCTTTAATCTAGCTATCATCAAACAGCAATTCTTACAAAAAAAAAGGAAGGTAGTTTTTGTGAAGAAAGAATGCCTCTCGATGAGGAGACTGCAACCCCAACGGCGTCGGCACCGGCAACTCCGGGAACTCCAGGTGGACCGTTGTTCACGTCGATGAGGGTGGACTCGCTGTCTTATGATCGGAAGTCAATGCCTCGATGCAAATGCTTTCCGGTGACTGCCCCAACTTGGGGTGAACCTCACACATGCTTCGCCGACATCCCTGCTCCTGACGTCTCTCTTACACGCAAGGTGCCACCCACTCTCTCTTTCTCTCTGTCTTGGTTCATTCCAGATTTTTTATTAATTAATTTCTACTCATTTTAAAATGATAATTCATTAGAAGAGTATTAAGTCAAGTAGGATAGCATATGGCTTGGTGTGCCTACTTGGTGTTAATTGCTTAATTAGTTGCTATATATATATATGCCCCACAAGCTTTGCAACAATAGGGGCCCCACTTGAGAGAAAGGATTAATTTCTGGCAGAATCATTATATGATCATTTTCTTCTAAGCGAATTATAAGATGTTGCAAATCCCAACTCCCTTTCTCTTTTGTAAAAATGAAATTCAGTAATCAATCAAAACGGAACCGACTTGGAATTACTTTAAAAAATCTTTCATAGTGCGGCAAAGTTCGTCTCAAACACTAGGAATTAATCCTTTTTAAACATATATTACAATGCCTTTTTCCAGTTCCACGTAGAGAATAGTGGGGGGAGGAAAATAAAAAGCAAAACATAAGGTCAACTAGCCCGCAAACAAAGGTGCATATTTTTCAACTAATTAGAAATGAAAGCCACCGACTCTTAGAATTCGAGTGGTCTCCTTTTTGGTTTATGCGTGGGTAGTGAGTGTTACAAACTCATATGAGTTGGAAGAATTCCTCGAGTAGTTTGATCTAACGGTGGTAAGATCGATACGTACTTGTTAATTTCTACTCGTTTTTGAGGGAGATTGGTTTGATTATTACAAGCCTGATGAGTCGCTTCTCCCATAAGTACCAGCAGGAGTTGAAAAACTGTTTGTATTTTGAAACAATGAGCGGTTCGACTTACAGCTTGCAATGGTTTGGATTTTACATATGCAGCTGGGAGCTGAATTTGTTGGAACATTTATCCTAATATTTGCGGCAACAGCGGGTCCTATAGTGAACCAGAAGTATACAGGAGCGGAGACGCTGATAGGAAACGCGGCATGTGCCGGGCTGGCCGTGATGATAATAATTTTATCAACCGGACATATCTCTGGGGCTCATCTTAACCCTTCCCTCACCATTGCATTCGCTGCCTGTCGTCACTTCCCATGGGCTCAGGTTCCAGCCTACATAACGGCTCAGGTTTCGGCCTCCATTTGCGCTTCTTTCGCCCTCAAGGGAGTCTTTCATCCCTTCATGTCTGGTGGCGTCACGCTCCCCTCCGTCAGCTATGGGCAGGCTTTCGCGCTCGAGTTCCTCATCACTTTTAATCTTCTCTTCGTCGTCACCGCCGTTGCCACTGACACCCGTGCGGTATGTTATTATCATCGCTATCTGTCAATATAACAATTCATTTTCAGAAATTGAATTCCATGATTGAAATTAAAAAGCGAAAACCAAAGAAAGTAACACATTGTTAATTAAACCTTGTACAGGTAGGAGAGCTGGCAGGAATAGCTGTTGGGGCGACTGTCATGCTGAACATTCTTGTGGCTGGGTTAGTACTTAAATTGGTTCTTTTAACCATTATCAAATTCCTAGTTCATGATACCATGTTTTGATTTTTCTTTTTAATCTATAATTTGGTTTATGCTTAAAGCATGTCACAAATCGATTTAATTAGTTTAGCATTTATTTTGTCTCAACTTGACTTTTCCTTTTTAAAAGATATTATATCGATGCACGCTTTGCAATAAATATAATAATTATTTCATTATCTTATTTTTTTAATTTTCAATACTGACAAAATATATTATTTAATGTGTATAATTGTCCTCTACAATTCTAACTCTGCCAACACTATGCCAATAACGTGTCATTGCTTTATATGAAAAAAAAAATCAAAATAATATTCAATAATTTATATGTTAAAATTTAAACTCATTAAACCTTTTGTTTCTATTATTGAATATAATATAATTAGATGAAAAATTATCAAATTATCACATTTATTTTATGTAGAATTATTAAACTCTTCATTTTAATGGTCGACCCAGATTAAATGTTATAGATTTAATGGCTCAGATAGATAATATTAATACGAGGCATGAACCTGCATTGTTTTACCTTTTTTTTTTTTTCACTTTTAACCGACGTGACAGTATGGAAGTGTCGGTAGCCAAACATTTTGTAGTACGCCGTTGTATTATTATTTTGTGATGCTATAGGATGGTTGCAACTTGTCATGGATAATCAAGCATCAAGTATCAACCCTCCCTGAACTTTAGTTGTCATCTCAAATGTACGTAGGCGTAGGTCGACACTCTGATGGCAGAGACATGTGATAGAAGAGACTAGAAGTCGGAGTTTGATGGGGAAAAAAAGTAGCTAAGAAATTATCAAAATAGCAATAATTTTTTTATTAAAAACAAGGAAATTTGTGTTTGACCCTTGTTATTGCAGGCCAAGTAGTGGTGGTTCAATGAATCCAGTGAGGACATTGGGGCCAGCAGTAGCAGCAGGAAATTACAAGGCATTGTGGATATACTTGATAGCACCCACACTGGGTGCCCTGTTTGGTTCTGCCACCTACACTTTGGTGAAGCTCCGCGATGATGAGGTTGAAGCACCACGACAGGTCAGGAGTTTTCGACGCTAGTCCCCACCAAATCATTGTCATCGTTGAAGGGGGGAAAATTTGATACTTTACGTAAAGTTTTTCTCTCTTTCTTTCTTCTTCTTCTTATAGTGTCTCTCAAAGAAAGCATATAGTGTTTGTTTGTGTGGGGGTTAAAGATATGATATCATAGCTTTGGAGAATAAAAGGCGATGTGACCATAAGTCCATGCCCTATAGTTTGGCTTGAATAATGTCATTGTTTGCTTTTTGTTTTTTTCTTTTTGTGGTTTTGTGGACAAATGTGTTTGGGATTTGCTTTCTGTTTTTTAATTATGTATCACTTAGAATTTGGGTTTGATTTCTAATTTTCAATGTGATATCTTATTTGCACTATCAATAAAGTACTTTTATCATGTTGATATTATTTAAGATTATCATGGTGATATAATCATTAGTAATTTTATATTATCATATTTTATATAATGTTATTAATTAATCATGATCTTAAATTATAATATTTGACGGTGCAAGAAAAAATAAATTAATATAAACTATTTAAAATAACCTTAAAAAAAAGATATTTTTAAAGTAAGGTGCACGTATACTAATTTCTTTAAACAAGATATTTTCACTTAGGTGTTGTAAAAAGAAAAGATGTTTTTACTTAAATGAGTATTATATTGTCACCTTCTTCTTTCCTTTTTATTGTTTCTTTTTTTTTTTTTAATCTGAAATTTCAATTAAAACGTCTCTAAATCATTTAAAAAACATTGCATATAGTAAAGAAAAAAGTGATCAGTTTTCCTTTATTTTGGTAAAATAAAAAAAATTAATAAACTTTGAAAACAAAGTAATCCAAACCAAGTTTTTCAAATATATAAAATAAAAATTTTATTTTTCATCTAAAAGAAAAAAACTATTGAAAGACGATACCCTCACAATTTTTAGAATTTCTCACAATGAAATTAAATAGGAGTATATAATTTTTCAATATTTGATGAAAATTATATAAAAAGAAATACTTATATGTAATAACCCATTTTTACGCTCCTTGCGATCCAATCTCTCAATTAATCTAATTTACTTCTTAAAGAATGATAATAAACTAAAATTAACATTTGCTAACTCTTTTAATTAACCTAAAATTTGCTAACAATTAGTCTTAACTCACATTCATATATATATATATATATATATATATGAGGAGGATTGAAAGAGTTAAATTTTTAAAAGAGAAAAACAGCCAAGAACTTACTTTGTTCTCTTATAAAATAAACAAAACTCTAAACTGGACTCATAGAAGTTATTCAATTTTTTCCTGGAATTTACTTTGAGCTTTGTTCTTTTTCCCAATTCAAGAAAAATCAAAAAGTGGTAACAAACGGAAATCTGGATCAACCAAAAAAAAAGTTGGAAGGAAATAGCTCATTTCCTTTGTGAAACCCAAAAGATTAAACATGAAGTTGTGGAAGGATTGATGTTGTTTAGAAAACAAAATGAAAGAAGAAAAGGAAAGGAAAAAAGAAAACAATAAATAAAGATAAGATAAAATTCTTAATTTGGTAAGTTTTATCTTTGTGGATGATGGCATGGCTTGAGTACCCCTTCTAACCACAAAATGCAAATTACCCTGATTATATTTTCGATGATTACCCTATAACAAACACCTATAATAGGCAAACCCTAATTTATTACTTCTTTTATATACAGATAAGATTATAGTATGAGGATATGTGAAGAATTATAAATGCTAAAGTTGAAATTTTATATCTATTAAATATCACTTTTTAAATGAACCAATTGAAATAAACTATAAATTTAAATTATTATTTACCTTAATTTATACTTCATCATCACTTGGTTTAATTCTAAATCCTCATATAGCCATATAGAGTCGTTAATTTTATTACAAAATATTTTAATTTCAAAAATTTGTCAGGGTCTTATTAAGACATAGTATTATTACATAAAACAAATTATTAGTAAATTATTTTTTCATTCCAAAGAAGTTGTGTAACAGCACTCTATGCATCCAGTCCATAAGATCCCCGAGCCCATAGGTTACCAAACAGGTGCCGCCCATCTCAACCGCCGTGCATCATCAGGTCAGTTCAGACAAATCTTCCCCCGCTGAGATTCAGCAAAGTTCCACTTGCCAATTATGTAATGTAATGATGTTGAAGAACTATTTTTAACTTTTTTTTTTTGTTCCTGTTACAAAGTTTCGTCATTGCCATAAAGCACAAAAATAAAGTACGAAGGAGAATATAGATACCAAAAATAAAAGCTAAAACAAATTAAAGGACTGACTGAAAATGAGGAGAATATAGATACAGTAGCGACAGTCGCATGCAATACAAAAGTTCTGTCTCCGTCCTAACAGTGATTGATGCCGCTTTTCTTCAACGATAATTCTAAAACACATAGCCATGATTAAAGTCGTATATATATATATATATCTATATATATAAGAAAAAAAAAAACTCTAAAGGACCTGTATGCAAGCCAGTTAATTACCAAAACCAAGAAAGATCTATGTAAAAAGTGACTGAAAATCATATTGACATAATAATAATAAAGTGTTCAGGATTGTGTATGTAAGAAAAATGATAATACATTAGAACTATTTAAAGATTAAATTGCACATATGTGTGTGTGTGTGTGTGTGTGTGTATTGACATACTACTTTCAATTTCATCATGCATCATGGTTGCTAACAAACGAATTATTATCCGCCACGAAAAAAACTCACATTAATGACGACTCCAATCACATTTGCCAATCCCAAAACAAAAACATTCACTGCAATAAAAGAGCAAAAACTTGGTGTAAATGACAAAAGCATAAAGTTAGAAGCAATGCTTTTAGAATTTCCCGTTCATGAGTTTCACCAGCATCAGCACCTCTATTTTCCTTTTGGGTTCTGCTTTAGGTGCCACTTCAGTCCCTGGATATAATGTAGGCTCATTTAAAGCCCAGGTTGCCATTAATAACCAGCAACCGACCCACTAGATGGACATGAAGAGTTGAACACTAACACCAGCAAGCTATAATAATGAAAGAAAACATATTGCCGTAAATCACTAAAATAAGCCGATGACAAGGTTTCAAGCCTAATTGCAGTTTGATCAGCAGCGACCGCTACTATCCCTGCATGATATCTTGGCGTCCATAAAATCGTTAAAATAATAATCCATCGACAGTGGACGGCATTCCTTACGATCGTGACAACACCAGCATCAGCACGGCATCCAATCCTTGCATTCATGATCCTTATCTCCACTGCCAAAACCAAATGTGATTTTCTGAATTCTGATCTTTCTGACGAGTAAACAACTTGTTGTGATAAATGCAGCATTTAGTTATTCTAAGTAGCTCTATGTCCTTACTTGTTTATTATTTTCTTGGTGAATAATTGCATTACTTTGCTCCTTCACGATTAGTTTGTTAAATCTTTAAACCGAAACTTATTTTTATCATCTTGTTTCTTAGGAAATTCTTCCCTGGCTTACTTCCCAAGAGCCGAGCAACGATTCAGCCCATCCCATGACCATCTATGTTTCGTCCCAAATTCCCGCAAATTATGAGGAAGGAATTTTATCTCAGCCCAGAGCAATCTTCTACTGCATCCTAATTCATAAATATGCAACAGTCATTTTACCGCATGAATTTACTTTAAATTTTAACCGTATAAAATAGTATAGTTTTCTTTTTCCCTCGTTACAATACTATATGACAATGTGAAACTTCATTTAATGTTGGCGGAAATGAGACAAAGGTGCACCAGTTTGCCAGGATTCAGTTGAAACCAAGATGAAAAATGGCATCCCTCAGGCTGAGTGGAGCTTGAAAGTCTTCTCTGTTAGCCCTTAAGCAAAGAATCTATGCTTCCAACCAAAAGAACATAAAGCAATTCGATTCAAGAAATACACAGAGAATAGCAAATGCTCCACAGGAACGGTACTAGAACAGTTGCTCAGATTAAGCAATATAGCAGTATACACATTGGAACCATTTAGGCCTCTGAAACTAATAGGATTGATGCACTATCAAATGTCTTTTCATGAGAAAGGATAACGCATAAAACTTTAAAACTAGATAAAATAGATCCACAGTACCTAAAAACACAGAACTTCACTATATTCCTCTACAATCTAATGAAGGTGCTATTTATTGTTTTGAGTTGTCCTAGCTCCTCCCCGCTAGCAATTCCAGGATCAATATAGCACAACTGAAAAAGAAGAAGAACATAAGCTCATAAATCAAAAGATAGTCAGGTATAATAGTTTATTTTTATTTTATTTTATTTTTTTTTTACAATTGTGTTATAACCTGGTATTGTGGCTTCTTCAAGGTGTGGACTCCTCTTTTTATAAGCTTCTGCCATCCCACATTCCTTTTAAGTGACATTTCCAAAGCAGTTGTTGCCTGTACTTATGTAAAATATTACAGAAGAAATGTAACATTAGCTGCACGACAATCACCTACATGAACATGCATACACCAACAAGTGCACGCACAGACATAAAAAAAAGTACTAGGTTCTAGCAACATAAAGAAAAAAAAATGGTCATTGACACAGCCCTGCAAGTTCCAACTTCATCGATCTCTGGCAAAAGAACTTAATCTGATTACATATTTCCCAAATTTCAATTTTCTAATTACAGAACAAATTTTACTGGCACATGCATCGTACAAAGTCTACAGCCACAAGGGCAAAAACCTAAGTCTTAACACGGTGTTCATGCTTTGGCCTGAGTTTGTGAACCAAATGGTTATTGTCTGATAATCATACCATACAACTTTTGTCAACCAAATATTTAAATCAGACATGAAAAAACCAAACTTTATATCTGGAACTCTCTATGTGATTCATATGCATAGAAATCACAGTATTCAAACATAGTTAAAATACACGAGCAAATAATATCATGGTTCATAAGTACCAAAATTGGAGAAATATACAGTAGAGGTGTCATTTTTCAGAGCCTAAAAGCTGTTAAAAACATCAGATAACCACCAAAGGGAATTAAACTCACATCCGAAGGATCCAAAATCAAGAGATTGAACTGGTGCATTCCACCCTGATGATGTTTAGCCTGAATTCCAACGATTGTTCTAGAATGTCCGTCGTGTTGGAAGTATAAAGGCCTGCTCATTAAAGCTACCGTAAAAACAGAATCATAGAACACAATAAGAAAAGTATGCTTTCGTATCTTAATAAAATTATGATGGGAAAATTGGATAGAAACACAATGACATTCCTTACAGGCATACCCCAGAATAAAAAGGAACATTAAAATAAAAGTATAGCTATCAGTGTTGATAGTCACTCACGTTCTATCACTGACTACAACTCGACTGGAGCCAGATATGGTTAAACCTTTATCTGTAAAGTAATTCCACACCCAATCAATCAGAACCTGAGGTCCCTCACTTATCCCTGTAGAATTATCACTCCTCCCATTACCCAAAGAGTCAGAGGAGTGTCTTTGCTTCGTCAAACCCTGCTGGTGACGAACAAATCTATCCATTGGTCCAAAAACTTGAATTGCGTTCCTTTTCATCACTGATCGTCCAAGAGAAGAACCGGGAACAGAAAGATAAAACGGCTGAGATTCCTCAGGACCAAAGTCAACAACCCTAGCACGAAGACCAAATGAACGAAAAAGAGAGGCGCATTCAGTAGTCCCAATCCTATGATTGGAACCATATACTTTGTAGTTAAAATGTTGGGCACCGGGTGGATCAAATCCCCTTTCCCAAGCAACCTCAAGCCAACGCTGGAGGAAAGAGATATCAGGAACAAAACCCGACCCACCAAACAGGACATCTCTAGCTTCCTGCCTGTGAGCAAGCAAATGAGAGCTTAGCATTTGAATGTTACGCCAGCCACAACCCCAACCAACATCCACGGACGGAATGCTTTGGAAGTGATCCACGTAGCCGGACAATATGGCTACTGACGAGTCGTGTTGGGTTTCTAGTTCTAAACAGTTTCTCAGCAAGGAAATCAAACCATCTTTGACATGGTAAAAGTTGCTCCTTGTTTGTAAACCAATCAAGGAGGAAATACTATCCGGTTGAGTGGAGCCTGAAGAGGAGGCAATTTGAATTTGAATAGCAGATTCCAGGTCTTTAGCTTCCTCGTCTTCATCCTCGAAGTGACTGTTGGCGTGCCTGTATCAAAAATTACCACTGCCAATTTGATCCTAAACCAAAATTAAAAATTAAAAAAAAAAAGGTAAAAAGGAAAAGAACATACCATTGGAGTTCAGAGGAGGGAACTGTAAGGTGACAAAAAGGACAAGTTGAAGATTCCATAGACCGTACTTCGCTACTTCTTCAATGCCTAGGAGTTTAAAAGGTTTTATTTTTATACCTTATTTTTTATTTTAATCTCAATTTCGTTGAAAATCTGAATCTCAAGGTTATCGCTACAATTCTGATGAATAACAGCAATAAAATTAATAAACGAATAAAAGTCAGTACCGCAAACTATGATGAAAGAAAGATCCGGTGATGGGTATTGAAGCTAACCTCCAAATATAGAAGCGAAGGCGGAGGCGGAGGCGGAGGCGAGGGAAGAGGAGATTAGAGTGACGCCGACGATTTGCCTACGACGTCGTGCTTTTTTGTATTGTTTGTTTTTCAGTTCGAGACAAACGGGGAAAGACAGGGAAATTTCAAAATTGAATTGCAGGAAAATCCCCCCTGCGCTCCCGTTCTCTTTTCGACATAGTACGGATTAAAGAAAATCTCAAATTTACCCCTTCCGATTACAATTTTGTTTATATTATCGTATAGTTTTTAAATTTATATTTAAATAAATTTTTTATTTTTAAATTTATACTTAAATTAAATTTTATTTTTTAAAAGAAATGTTTTTAATTTTCAGCTACATCATCAGACTACATATATTTTATGC
>JAQSVH010000013.1:6648032-6658147 GCA_029448705.1 Adansonia digitata
ATTTTGAATAATAGGCCATTTAAAATTCCATTAACAAAGTAACTAAAATGCATTTCGTAAAACCGTTTTGCATCAATTTATGACACTAATGGAATTGATAAAAAGAGTTTGATATCAAATTTTATTTCAATTCATTGAATTGTAGCGCGGTTTTCCGTGACTACTCTTTCGTTTTGCTGCAGTTGGGAAGCCGCCCTTAGGAAAGAAAGTCACCTTCTAATTTATAAAAAGAAAAAAAAACAATTATAAGATGATTTTCCTTTTGTACCCAAAATTTAAAATATTTTTAATATTAATTTTATTAATTTTTTAATAAATTTTATAAATTCTCACTACGGTGGGGATATTTTCTCTTCAAAGTACCCGAAACACTACGGTCAAGACCCATTGCTTAAAGCAAAAGGATAAAATTCTCCGAGCCCAATTGGCAACAATCCAGAAGGAAAAAAAAAATTAAAAAGAAAACGAAGATAGTCTATCGTCCAGTCAGCCCATTGCCCAGAGTAAAGCCCTAACGGATCCACTTCTGATAGACTCTCTATGAACTCTCAAATCAAATCCCATCCCATACGCACCGGTTGACTGACTCACCTTCCCTGATTTCTTAGGGCATTGGGCCTACAACTCATACATCACCCCAGTCTAGCTTTGCCGCTCTATTCCTCTTCCTTCTTCTTTCCCTCTTCTACCGATTTTCATTTTCACCAACTCCTTTTTCTCTGGTACTCTCCACTTTCCATTTTCCTTTCTGCTTCAGTTTTTTATTTTCTTTGATCTACACTTCCGGCGCCGTTGCATTACAGTTGATTTGTTTGACTTTGCTACCTTTTAGTTTACTTCAACAGCTTTTGAGCTCAAATGCATACATTTCTTGCCTCTAGGCTTTTAGGGTTTCTATGTTAACATTTCCTTTGGTTGCTTATGAATTTTGTTTTTGTTTTCTCAGCTTATAAGTGCAGTTGAACTTATAAATTTGTATAATCTAATGTCAGGGACGAATAATTTGGTGCGGAATGAACAGCTCAAGGGAAGATTCCCCAGATTGGCTGCGTTCTTTTCAGGTATGTTTTACCCTGCTTTCTTTAGCTTCTAAATTGCTTTTACTTGAGAGATATTTGCCGGATGATGCACTTCATTATATTTTCCCCCCATTTATTTTGCAATTAATTTTTTATGCCTAAAATTTTAAGGAATAATCAAATTGTTGGCTTTCAATTTTTTTTTTTTCCAATTTGTGAACCGTGTAGCAATTAGCTTACTCTTACAACTTTACATTGTTTTCTTTCTGACTTGCGAGAATTAACTTTGTTTTCAGGCACCAACTTCGGCGCTGACATTATCTTCGGATTCCAATTCTTCGCCAAAAGGTATAACAGAGTAATGTTTTTATGAAATGTTAAAAACTGACGCAAGGGCTGCTACGTAATAACTGACATGATGCTTTAATAAAATTGTGAAAAAAAAAAAATCAACTTCTGATTTATGAGCCCTTTCTTTCAATTTGGATTTGTTTTTACAACTTGTGCACTACGATCTTTTTCGCGATGATACAGAGAATGAGGATGATGGAAATGTTGCTATGGAAGAAATATCTAAGAAACACTCGGGACCTCGTGTAAGAAATTTCACTTTGCATTTCCTTCGGATTACCTAATTCAGGGTATTCTTAATTATTGCATTTCATGGTCCATGAAAAAAGTCATCAAACTTAAAAATTGATTTCAGGCCGCATTCTAGAATTTACGAAAATGAAGATATTTTACTTTGATTCCTCACAGAACAGAGCCATTTTCATTCATTCATCAGTTTGACGACATTATTTTAATGTAAATTTTTACTCCATATGTTTCAGAGTTGAGATATTTACCCTAATAAAATAATGAACCTGGTATGACTCTAATTAGATTGGAGGGCCACTATTGTATAGATGCTGATGAATGTGCGTAGATGTTGAACAGGCAGCAAATCATTCAATTTGGACATTATCATCAGATTCTGAGTCTTCTCATGGTCATTCTCCTAAAAGGAAGGAGAAAGAGTCTCTATCTCAAGAGAGCAGAGAGGCCAATGATCCGGTTCTGATTGACATAGCTGAAGAGTTTCCACGAAAGAAGACTTCTAAAGGAAAATCTCCAAAAAAAAAGTTAAAAGCGGGGGCTCAGACTCCAAAAAAGGAGAAGAATGTGAATGATGATGCAAAGATAGCAGGTATGATACTGGATTTATAATTGTAAAATTTGCTTTAACTTTCTTGTATTGGGTACAATAATATAGCTGATGCAAAGGCTATTTATGTGATAAAGCCACCTAGGTTGCTTCACATGCAATTTTGGATTATGATACAGAAAATGATGGTAATGTGGAAACTGCTGAGGAGGACGCATCTGAAAAGCACATTGAGCCTCATGTAAGACTGTTGGTAGCAACTGTGATGGTTTCTTTTCTGTCATCTGAGGCTGTGGCTTACTGAATTCTTCAAAATTTATAATATGTAGGTTTCTACATCAAGGTTGCCTTTGGTGCTGCCTGAGAAAGTTCACCGCTCGAAGGTAGGGTACATTTTCTCATAGATATAGCTTATTTACATCTACCTTTCTTAAAGAATTGGCTGTGAGTATCAAAAAAGGATTATCTTGGCCATGGAAACCACTTTTAGTCTGTTGGAGGTGTTGTGAAGTTTTACGTTTATATTGTGCACAAATCAATCAAGGGAGATGTAATTGCTCCCAGGAGTATAATCGGAAATAATCTAAAATTGTTAATTTAGTTACTTTCTTAGTCGCTAAAACTCTGCAAACAAACTGGGAAAACCAAGAAACCAAACTTAACTAGTATATTTGGCCTGTCTACTAATGAACTTAGCTTCATTTCTTTTATTGTAATTCAAAATCTAAAACCTTTTAGTTTGGTTTGATTTTTTTGCTATATATGTGTGCAAAAATGAAAGTCCTCAAGTAAATCAAACATATTTTGTGTTATGGAGATCTTAAATTTTATAGAATTAACTTAATAAGTTTTGGGCATGCGATCACTTATGTGTGCAGTACTAGCGACTAACAAGAGGTTTTGTGGTTTATGCAGGCGCTTGTTGAGTGTGAAGGGGATTCCATAGATTTGAGTGGTGATATGGGGGCCGTTGGCCGAATTGTAATTTCTGGTTCTGCATCTGAAAATCATGAGATGTTATTAGACTTGAAAGGCATGTTTTATTTGAATGGACTTCTTACGTTTAGATTGTATACCTGTTTATTTTATGTTTGAACTTGTAAGTAATCATCTCTGAGTGGTTAGTGAGGTACTGACACCGTGAGGGTAAAAGAATACATGAATACATACATACCTCTATTAACATGGACTTGTTCTGCACTGAAATTCTGCAAGTTACTAAAATTTTGTTAAGAGTTCATTTATTTGTACTTTTTTCTACTTAAATCCTGGATATACTCCAGTTCCACTTGGAAGACCTTATCTTTCTTAAATCTCTCATGACTGGTTTTACATGGCTTATTTTCTCAGGAACAATTTACAAAACAACAATAGTGCCTTCCAGAACATTTTGCATCGTGCGTAAATTCTGTCTTGCATTCTCTCTGTGAACATTTTGTGATTCAATTGATGATGTTTACAAAGATTTATTGCTGTACAGGTTAGCTTTGGTCAGTCTGAGGCTAAGGTTTGTCCTAGTACTTAACTTTGGTGAAGCTTTGGTCAGTCAGATGCTTGTTATTTTCCTGAACATTGCTGTTAAATTTCTTCATTGTTCCTGTGAATTGCATATTCTATTCTCAGATAGAGGCTATTATGAATGACTTCATTCAGCTGAAGCCACAATCCAATGTTTATGAAGCAGAGACAATGGTTGAAGGTAGCCTTATTTTATCTATTTATTTATGTATTTAGTTATTCATTCATTTGTGGAAAGAAGAAAAGAGATGGTGGCGTTGGGGGCAACTAGCAAGCTGTGTTACTTGGACTCAGGTCTGAGTATCAAATACGGATATGTGTCCAACTTAGTATGTTCAAAATTTTCTGATTTTTTTCACGTATTTGGAGGGTCATAGTTCTATATCCATGTTCAAAAATGTGTTAAGACATGGGTATCTTATGAAAAATAAAGAGTCGGAGTAACATAGCTAGGAAGTGTGTCTATCTAATATAGATTATGGTTCATATTTCGACATATTTCCTTAAAGAATTTGCTACCTTCTAGATATCTGATCATCTTGCTTTAATAGGTACACTAGAAGGCTTCTCATTTGATTCTGATGATGAAGCTGAGAAGGTGCCTAAGGCTATTCCTCATCAATCTGATCAAGATGAGGACATCGATGGGCAAACGAATGGGAAAGCCAAAGGAAGGGCTGACAAAACATCTGTATGCCTTCAGACCACCTTCACTAAAGTGCATCATTGTTAATAAGAAAAACTGAAAAAAAAAAAAAAAAAAGTCCTGCTTTTATTGCAAAAAGTTCTGTGTGCTTATATAATAAGGGATGTCTTGGTGCAGATTGTGTCGCGGAAGAGAGGTAAAACTGTTGGAGGAAAGTCACAACCACCCAAGAAAGCAAGAAAGAAGACGGCCATTTCAAAGAAACCCAAAGCCAAAAAATGAGAGACAATTAATGTTCATAATTTTTTTTTTTTTGTATATGCAGCCAATTATAGACAATACTGATTGGTAATACTTATTCCTTTAGTTGGCTTTAATTAAAGAGCCGTAATTGCTTTTTTCCTTTTTATGAATAAAGGACCTTTTTTTTTCACTTGGGCATCATGCTTTTGGTGTCTTCAACTTGTAAGCAATTGCCGTCATATTGTAAAACGTAATAGCCGCTGCTATACCCTTAAAGTAGCATTAGATGAATGCTGGTAAAATATTAAATGATAACATTATATCAATTTGAGCTATTTTCTCCTTTTGTTTTTTTTCCGCAGAATCATCTCGTTGCTCTTAGGTTTGGTAAACCATGTCCATGTGTCATGTTTTTGGCAGTCTGTATGTGTGTCATGTCTATATATCATGTTTTTGGCATTCTGCATCATATTGTGTTATATAGATATTAATTTTGTGTCAATCACACAAAATGATTAAATTGTTTCAAAACTTGAATAATAAAGTATTTGTATTGTCGTTTTGTCGAATGGTGTCAGATCCTATAGCTATTGGCTGGTAAAGTCAACATGTCTTGGGAAAATAATTTAGTGAATTGGTTTCGGACAATCTCACTACTACTGGGAAATACTTGAAAACTTAGAAGGATCAGCGAATAGAAATTTACTAGTTGGATTTAGCAAATTCTGACTTTCAGCAACATCTCCATCAACCGCTTAAAAGAAATATCTTGAAAATAGCAATGCGGTTGCTTGCTCTAAAGGTATAATCATAGGACTCTTTGTCCAAAGCTGGCACAAAACGACACGCCTGAAGTGAAATTCACATTATGATTTAACAGTTACGAAATCTAGATATAATCCGTATGCAGTAGCACTACACCTAATAATTTTAAATAAACCTGTTAAAATGTTGATATATATACTGATTTATGTTGCACACGAAACAATACATTGAAAAGAGGAAAAAAAAAAAAAAAAGAGAAAATACAACACCGATAATCGAATTACAAGATATAAGTAAGTCCAAAACAGCCTGACTAATATTTTGCTTCCATTTAAAACAGGAATGGCATAATTGTGACAATCAACTACATAAACACTATTATGCCAGCTTAGCCTTAAAATTAATGATGGTTTTTTGCTTCTTTTGAATTCCGGACGACAGAGGGAAATGGGGAAGAAAAGAGAGGGGTTCTAACAACTTTAGCCAAGCGTGATCGACAGCAAAACAGAGGACTAGGAAAATTAAAACCACACCTACCAAAGCTTAAAGAATTCAAGAATTCAAGGACCACTGCTTCAATAATATTAAGCATATAAAACAGCTTCCCAGTTATGACAAGTTCAGATGAGCAAAGGGGAAACAGTCTTGGCAAGACTTCATTTAACAAAACTTCAATGTTTGAGTGTAATCCGCTTCACCAGCTAAAAGACTCAGCAACACTGCCTTTTATTGCCAGGACATTAGAACCAAGGATCATGTTATGGAATAGCATGACTCTGAAGCTGTAATTAGCAAAGCTTTGATGTTTCAGGTCAGGCACAACCCAGGACAACTTCCCAGCTGTACATCGCAGTTACCTAAAACCAATTCATTTCACCAACTAAACTAAGCAAAACATGCTTAATTTTCACAAAAACTTTTGTTAGCCTGCAATTTAATTCAGCCAGGACAAAGGAGCCCACAATGCACAATCTGACTATCAAAGGTCCATAAATGGTAATCTCACTTCTTCAGCTTAGACCAACTGATCCAATAGAAGTCAAACAATAACGTCATATTTCATTGTCGGCATACAGATTACAGCAAGCGGCTTAACCAAGCAATTAAATGGTAAGAGGATCAATCACCTCACTAACAACTCCATTTTCATTTGGCAAACCAGGTTCAGACCTCCAAAATTTTTATTTTGTTTGGAAAAACCGCAGCATTAACACAACATGTATTACGAGCAGCCAAGCAGAAGATACCTCATTGGCTTCTTCTCCCACTCAATGCTGCAACATGGCCATTGATAAAACATTAGCATGAAGCAGTTCTTCCACAGGCAAAACTCAAACAGCACACATTCACACATGGCATGTAGAACAACCTTGTTGCTGTCTGAAGATGGGGTTTTCGTGTGTAACTTAGGTAAGGTTGAACCAGCTTACATTCTACGGCAGAAATCCAGCCGAAAGCCAGACTGCTAATAGTAAGCCACAATCGTAACATGCAATTATGTTCATCAGCAGTATAGGCATGGTTTTGATATCCAACACAATCGATGACAAAATTACCTGCACAGGAATGATTAAAAACAATAAAGTCAGGAAAATTTCAAGTCACAGAACCAAGAAAGGGAAAAACTCATTCGTTATAGCAAAAACATATTTAAAATCTCCTGAATTGCAAACTTTCATCCTGCAAAATCAACATATATTTCAGCATCTTATATAACAAGTCAATAGGGAAAACAAAGAGAAAAGAATAAACTAGAATATAAAAAACACATGAAAATAGTCGTCTCATTCCCCTTAAACCTGCATTCACTAGTCAAACCACAAAGCAAGAAGCTATAGAATCACATCAAAATATAAAAGCAAACCAAAAAATATGAATATGATATACACCAAATGAATAACTGCAATTGATCTTGCGCTAAACAATACGATTCGGACCTAGATTAACAATCAAATGTCGCACATACATCCACAAATAGTAAAGTTCAACGAAACAATTAAAGGTACAATAATAAAAATTAGAATAACAAGGAACAGACAGATGAAAATCATAATAATTAAACTCTTATCAAGGACCTAGAAGCACCCTGTAGCTGTCAAAGTTAATAAACCTGAGTAGAACAGTTAGAAAGAAACTGAATTAAATCCAATTTCCATAAGCAAACTAGGAAAGGGCTACATAGCATTAGAGAAGATTAAGTAATAGAAGTGTTTTCCCTACAGGCAGGTACAACGCCAAGGTATCTACCATCTTTAAGTCTATTATCCATTTATCCATATTTGTCCCATGAGAAGAAGCAAAATAGAATAAGTTCCACTGTCACTAGATAAGTGAAACAAGATAAAGAAGTCTTTATGGTTAATAATAGGATACTATATATAATATATGTAATCTAAATTCCGATCTAATCTAGCTCATATCCATGCCATCTCCAACTTGACTGCAGATCGGACTAACAGCAGAGAAAGATCTCTCAAAAGGAGAAGGATGAATCTGCACATCGCGTCTGCGCTTAAAACCACAGCTATCAGAGGGTGGGGAATTGTCAGCATCAAGCTTCCTCCTGACGCCTCTGACCGCCTGATCCTCGGCTTGAGAAAGGGGAAAGACCTGGCCGCTTGCCAGGCAAAGGGAACTATGGTTATCATACAAAATTCTCTGGTTACAGTTCTTGTCACAGATGTGTGTGATCCCTGTTAGTTTGCAGCGATACATGTTGCCACAAACATGTTCGTTTTGGCATTTCCAATCACATTTGTGAACAGGAAAAGGCCCATCACGGCCTAGAATAGTAGACAAATAAATAACACTTGCAGGGGCAGCAGCCATGGTTTTGCCGTATACCTCCATTGCCTTCTGAGACCAAATTTAACCAACAAAGTCTTTCTAAGATGAAATTCCAAAAAGCTCCCAACCGTGTAAAGCTCAAACGTTCTTCTGCACAGCCCAACATAATATCAAGAAATTGGTCAAAATTTTGATACACTTTGGAAGGGGTCTCTTCTGTTGCTAGCTACTACTAATACCTTTCGTCAGAATTCTACAGTGAGAAAGTAGTCTTGCATTTTACCAAAATTATAAAAACGATCCAACCCAGCTAAAGATAAAAAATTTAAAAGAAAGTTGCCTTAAAAGTTGAACCCATCACATAAAAGGAAAATACATGATGAAATCGCAAACGGATCTGAAAATGGGCAAAAAATTGCTCATTCTCAAACAATTAAAAAGCACAAAACTCAAAGGAAACAATAGCAAAAGAAGGGAAGAAAAAAAAGAAGAAGAAGAAACTAACCTGGCGCCGGAAGAGTGATAAAGCAAGAAAAAGACCCACAAAAGGAAAAAAGAAGAAATAAAAGAACTCTCTCGCTATTGGAGACGAAGAAGCGGCAGCAACAACGAAGAGGTGAGGTGAGGAAAAAAATAGGGGAAACACAAGCGGAGGTTGGGGAGTATATATAGAAAAATGGGTAAAGGGGCCGAAGAGTGGGGTTGGGAGGGGGTTTGACGCGGCGCGCCCTTAGTAAAAACAATGGAAAAATCGAAGCAATTTGGAGTTTGGACACAACACGCACGCAAAGGACCATAATAAGAGAGAGAGGGAGAGTTTTGGACTTTTGGGGGTTTTCTTGTTTGGTGTGGAACATGAAATCGAAATGCAAAACAAATTCACATGTAATGTCGCAGAACTCGAACCCAAATGACTGTATCAGCTTTGAATTTGTCTCCCTTCCCCCCGAAACCTCCCCCTCCCCCTTTCTTTCTCTCTCCGTTTAGTTTTGCATTTTTTGCTTAACCACTGTCACGTGTCTATCGTTTTTTTCCACTTCTTTCACAGCTAACCTTCTCTCATGTTTTTTTCCACTCATTGACCTCGCGTCATTTGAATTAAAAATTTATAAAAAATTTTAATAAATTATTAGAATATATATAATTAAATTTTTTTATCATTTAATAAAATTAAATATAATTAATACAAATAATTTAACACATAAGCAAATTTATATTTAATAATTTTTATTATATTTATATTTATACAATTAATATATAAATAACAAAATACACGGATTCTCATTTACAATAGAGACAATTTTCCTTTTTTTTTTTAATTTAAAGGGAGAGATAATATAAAATAAAATAAAAACAAAATTATAAAGTAGACTTTATCCTCCACCACTGCCATCATCAAACGCCAAACGATATCGACAATGATTATTTATCTTCTTGGTCCCCCACCCCAGATCCTGTCCAATCTAATCCAATTCTTTAAGGCATATTGCTAGATTTGGGCACATTGTTATTAGACCTTTCGATGAACGTACTATTCGTTTCTTTGGCTCAGATTTTGAATATATACATATATTTTTAATTTGAATCAGATTGATTTAAATTAATATTAAATAATAAAAAGTTATAAATATAAATATAAAATAATTTTTTTAAATAATAATTTAAATTATTATATAAAATTTAATTTAAATTTAAATAAAAAATAAAAAATTTTAATTACGGTCCAACCAATTGTTATATGGGTGAGAGAGAAAAAATTTTTAGAAACAGTGAAAGAAAAATGAAACTATAATACTTATTTTTTATTAACTTGTTTCTACTGAATAAGTAAATAATTTAAAAATATATATATTTAAATCTTCATTAAATTATATTTATATTTTTCATGTTAATGTTTTTACTGGTATGATTTTATATGAATTTTATATCAAATTTTTGCAGCCAAATTTATATTTACTTATTTGCAACATCAAATTCAGATTCAGTTCAG
>JAQSVH010000013.1:6686733-6702744 GCA_029448705.1 Adansonia digitata
CTATATTAAAAAATTTTAAAATAATTTTTATATTAATATTTAAATATTTATAATTAAATTTAAATAAAATATAAAATTTTAATTAAAAAATATTATTTTAAGTCGAGCTAACTTGAAATAATAAAATAAGAGATCAAGCTCGAGCTTGGCTGAATGTCCGACCTTTAGATAGGTCTAATACGGAGTCAATGATATAAACAAATATATAAAAGAGCATAATAGAAGGCAAGTCTAAGCATTTTTGTTAATGAGATTGTATTTGATACACTACTAATATACCAATAAGTTAAATCATATCATTTCATTAAAAATTTTTAAAAATAAATAGAAATAATTTTTATTTTTAATAAAATAAAATTATATATTTTTTATAATATATAAAATTATATATTATTATATCAAATATAAATTCATAATAATAATAATAATAATAATAATAATTCACACTCACCTTTTCCACTTTTTACTCTGGCAGCTGTAAATTTTTCAGCTACAGCAATTAGACAAAAGCATCCTTGCAAGAACTTGAATTTTTTAAAGGACAACCTAACAATCAAATATATAAAAAACCTGGGCCCTGCTTAGCAACCAACGGAAGCAAGGAAAATGTTCACTACGATCCAATAAATGTTGATTTCCAGACTATTATTTCATTCTTATTACTCATTTGCAAATCAACAGAAGGGAAAGGCATAAAAAAAAAAATTGTAAAGCGACTAAAATCTGCGGCAAGCAGCCATCGTAGCAGTCATTTGTCCTTACATTGTCCATTTCATCGAACCAATATTAAGATCCATTTAGCCGAGTGGTATATTTAATTTTGGTAAAATAAAAAATAATTATAAAAACAAAGTTAAATATTATAAGGATAAATTAAATATTGTAATAATCACTAAAATCAGTAACGGAAATATGTATTTGGATTGAAATAGCGCAGGGAAAAAATAATAAGAACAAAAAAATGATTATTAAGTATATTACATTAAAATATATATAATAAAAATATTATATTATTTGATGTTTATAAAATTAATAAGTAATTAAAAATTATATTATCCCGTTAATTGATAATTGAAATTTAATACAAATAATAAAAATATACCAAATAATATTTTTTATATTTTTTATTCATGTAACTATTTATTTTAATTAATTCATATTTATTACATAATAATAAAAATAAAAGAAAACACTGTCAAGCTTAAAGCTTCATAGTGGTGAATGTGTCAAAAGCCCCCAACCGGAGGGCCTTTATCTCCACTGAAACTTTTAACTCTGGTGGAAATATTGGGGAGCAGCACGGCAAGACCTTGCTGCCATTATATGTCAAACAGGCACAGTGGCATGATTGGGGCAAAAAGCTTGCCCCAATCTCGCAGTATCACGGCCCTGTTTGAATCCAAAGGGGGCCTAGATCTAAAACACAGTTTAAACCATTCATTTAACTTGTGAATGAAGCAAGTCGACTCCTGCAGTATTCAGCGCCACGTTCTCCTTGCCTGCTGCTTCGTTAGTTCCCTTCTATTATTCCACTTGGAAGTTCTAAATTACAACTTATTTATATAATTATTGATATAGTATTAACATTATCAAGGACGGTGACATCATTGGGCCAGATTATTTTTTTAATTCATTATTCTACAATTGAAGAATAAAATGAAGTTATAAGGTCGCTTTTGCTCACAGCGACAGACATGGTATTATTTGCTAAGATATTGATATAATAAGTTACATAAAAATTTTACTCCGGGAAATTCCGAGAGAGAATAAAGAGTGGTTGGCAGTGTGTTTGGTGAGGACATTAACGTCTGGACTATAACTTGGCTATATTTATTTGACAATACGACATGATGATTGACAATACATATTTAAATTGCAATTTTTAATACTATTATAGTAAAAAATATCATAAATATTATTTTAATTAATTATAAAAATATTTTTTAAAATTGTGACGTTGTGAACTACTACTTAAATTTGTGGTATTAACTAGTTTCTGGATCAAAGATTAAGTGTTAAAATCAAGTTGGTTGCGCTTTCTTCTATGTCAGCAATTGCAGCGGACTTTTCACCTCCTGCGGTAGTAGGTGAGATGTTTACATATGTCATTTTCACTTTTCTTCTAATATGATGCTATCTTATCGAAAACTTGATTCAAAAATCTGTATCATTCATTTCTAAATGGCTTCTAAAACTAGCAAGATCTCAATCATGGCCAACGGATCAGTAGCTCTGTAGTCTTTGTAATTTTCATGTTGTGATACAGCATAAATTTGAACCTAAAATCCACATTAGTAGGAGTAGGGCAACTTTCATTAATTTTTTTTCCTTAGAAAATAAGATTGTGATTTGTGATCAACTACATTATTTATATTCTTTATTTTTTTGAAATATTAATATTTGTATCTGTATTTAACATATATTTAAATATAAATACTAAAATATAATTTTTTAATTAAATGTATAAAAAATTTAATATATTTTTATTAAAAATATATTCGTATTTAATATTCAATCTCACGTCCGAAAAATATAGTTGATCAATGGATGTAACAAAGATCAATTAAGCACCGTTGCTAATCTCCGTTTCAAAAAAAATATTGAAAATTCTGGGTCCTAATTAATTACCGTAAATTGAAGGCTTTCTCAGCCATATGATTAGGAGTTCCACTTTCTCAACGAACTCTATTCCCATTTCAAACTTGGGTGGAAGTCTATGTAAGTGGTATAGATCACATGTAATATGCAATGTAGTCAATAATAAAGAAAGATAAGCAGAGTGAGGCTGAAATTGAAAACATATGATTTTATTGTTCATTTGTAGTCTTGGCATTGAGCTTCAACCAAGGATAATTTTTCACCCAAAATGTTAGTCCAGCAATAACTATAATTAAAAAAAAAAAGACTTATAGTGTGTTTGGACGAAAGATTTTAAGAATTTATTTGTAAATAGATTTTCAAAATTTTAAAATAAAATTTCTTTATTTAGTAAAATCAAAATTAGATTTTTTAAAATTTTTAGAATTTGCAAAAAAAAAAGAATTTTGGATAGCACAAATTCTCTTTTCAAATTCTACCTCTGGAGGTTGAATTTGTAAAATTCTTTATTTTTTACTAAGATATTAATATTTATTAAGTTTTCTTTTTTAGTGTTATTATTAATTTTTTTAATCTTAACTAAATAAACTCATTTTGAAATTTATTTTTTATTTTATTAGAAATATTTATATATTTTTACAAATCTGATGACATCCATATTACATTTTTTGTTTTATTTTTAATATTATTATTTATAATTATTTTATATTTTATCAACTTCTAATATTCAAAAAAAAAATTTAAAAAAATATTTATCCAAACAATACAATTACTGATGCTAGTATTTTAAATTTATAAATTTTAAAATGTTAATATTTTAAACATTTCTAAGATTTTAAAATTTTTTATCCAAATACACTGTTATAGGGAACCCTAAGAATCTCACAATAAATGCTTAACTTCATCCCAATTTGTACATTTTTTCTCACAAAGTTTCAATGTTTTCAATCGTTAATTCTCGTAATAAAGAAAAAAAGTTCAATATCGTTATTCGTTTTACCTTTCTTAATACTTTTTAAATTTACTTTAAAATTGTTTGAAAATAATAAAATTTGAATCGATTTTAAGATGATTCGAAGGTTTAACGAGAGGTCTATGTTCTAAATTTTTTTTACTATCGATAAGATTAAGGTGATCCACGATCTTGGAAACTTGCCCATCTATCTCGGATTTTAGGATACACATGCAGACCAATCAGATTTATTCTTATATAATTTTGCTTTTATCATTTCCTTGTGTCCTTTTTGTTTTCCTTAATTTACTTATCTTTATTGTAAGTTAATAGTTAATATTAATTATAAGATAATTTATTAACTTAGTTTGATATACTATTAAAACTTAAGAATTCAAAAAAGCTTAATTGCCTAGTACTTCAGTCATCCGAAGTTCTAAATGGTTATGCAGCAATCAATGATGACGACTCACTTCAATCATGCTCACCTTAAGCCTACCAAAGCTTAAAATGAAAAAAAAAACTTCGAGTGATAAGAGAGGGTGTCGTGGGTGTGGGGATAGCGTTTTAGGTGGTAGGCACTGGGCACTTGTACAGGGGGAAATTGGGACCTTAGAGCCAAATTGGCTGAGACAAATAGCCATATATAGCACCTCTTTCTGCCTATTAACGACGCCTAAGCTTCGGCAATATCTTCGAACTAAAACAGTCTCTGTTTGTTTCAGCGTTTCAAACTTACCAGAACTCCCATATCCCAACCAAAGAAAACAATGGGTTCAACCGGTGAAACCCAAATGACTCCCACCCAAGTCTCCGACGAGGAAGCCAACTTATTCGCCATGCAACTTGCCAGTGCCTCCGTCCTTCCCATGGTCCTCAAGTCAGCCATAGAGCTTGACCTGCTCGAGATAATGGCCAAAGCTGGCCCTGGTGCTTTTCTCTCCCCGGAAGAAGTGGCTTCCCAGCTCCCCACCAACAACCCCGACGCACCTGTCATGCTGGACCGCATCTTGCGCCTCCTGGCTAGCTACTCTATCCTTACTTGCTCCTTGCGCACCCTTCCCGATGGCAAAGTTGAGAGACTCTATGGTCTTGGCCCTGTCTGTAAATTCTTGACCAAGAATGAAGATGGTGTTACTCTTTCTGCCTTGAATCTCATGAACCAAGACAAGGTCCTCATGGAAAGCTGGTAAGTCGTCCAAAAGCTTAATTTTTTTCTTTCCTTTATCTTGAATTCTTTTTTTTTTTTTTGTCCATTCCCCTTTCGCCCTTATAATCTTTAATAATCTCCAATTGTCAATACTTTGTCTTCATCTCTATCTGATTAACTTTCTTCTGTTGATCGTAATGATAAAGTTGGTTTTATTAAACAAACCTTTAATTTTCTTTCAGATGGTAAGTAATTCATGCTCAATGAGTTTAAATTTGATGAATTGATGCCTTAAGGAGGTCTGTTACATGAAGGAAAAACGATTATAGTAATATATGTTTGATTTCCAGCTCCCAATTTAGTCAGGGTGCTCACCCATTTAGCAAAGGAAAAAGTCAGAGTGCTCATCCAAGGAGGATGCTCCACCTTAGTAATCGTCTATCTGGGCTCAATTCTTTCCCTTTCAGCCCCACTTATTTTAAAAAATGTGAAAAAAAAAAAATCAAATCCCTGACAGAGTCTCAAGCATGTTCCCGATACTTAAAATGGAAAGTGTGGTTTCCATTTTTAATTTATTTGAAAGATAGAATCCTGATCTTTCCTGAATCCATGCAACTCGAGTGTCTAGGTGGGGGAGAAAACAAATAAACGAAAGCCAGGATCCCTCAGACAGGATGTGTGTTATACTAGTATATGTATAATTAGGTAAATGTGATTAAAAAATTGGGGGCCACCGCTTGACATTTGGGACTTGACAATAGGTGCCATACCTAACACCCAACATTTGTTTAGATTTAAATGCATAAAAGGAAGAACCCATTTAACTAATCATTTTAAAGAATATTATTTAATAAATTTGGATTTAAAGTTTAATATTTATAATTTTTTTATTTAAACTATGACTTTTTTATGTGAATAAAATTTATAACGATGCTACTGTTAATTAAGAGGAGAATATATGAATTTTCAGCAAGTGGCTTTGTTCACCCTCCATCTCGTATGTATCTGAATGATTGTTTTGTTTTCATCTTTATCTGGATCAACCACGTAAAACTTAAGTTAGGAAATAAGTATTGAACAGGCATCAGATGATGGGATCACAAATATACTAAAAAAAAGCATTATTAAATCTTTATACTAAGTGGTTTTCCAATTGACAACCCATAAATCATTATGACGATGACTAGTATAGAAGGAATAATTTAAGATGCACTCTACACGAAATTATATGATTAAAGTAAAATATCTTAATGAAGCCCTGAGTTGGCAGTTGGGGACGGTTTAGTTTCAATTCAAACTAGAAATATGATTATTGACTACTTTTTCCGTATGGTAGGGATAGTTTATCAAAACTTTCAGATTCTTCCTAATTTAGAATACTTAAAATGTTTTGCTGAGTGTTTAAGCTATCTAGCGTGTAAATGTATAATTCAGATGATAACTATGAATGATCAAAGTTCCAACACTTGAAGGAAGCTGTCCTGGCCCCAATAAACTAAAGTGATTTTGTATAAGCATGTAAATGTAAAGTGAAGATGTTATCCGAATTGAGATTGGACCGACAACCATACGTGGTGGACCATTTGCAGGTACTACTTGAAAGATGCAGTGCTGGAAGGTGGAATTCCCTTCAATAAGGCCTACGGTATGACCGCATTTGAGTACCATGGCACGGATCCTAGATTCAACAAGGTTTTCAACAGGGGAATGTCCGATCACTCCACCATTACCATGAAGAAGATTCTCGAGACCTATGATGGCTTTGAAGGTCTCAAAACACTGGTTGATGTTGGAGGTGGTACTGGAGCCACGCTTAACATGATCGTCTCCAAGCACCCCTCCATAAAGGGCATTAACTTTGATTTGCCTCATGTCATTGAGGATGCTCCAGATTATCCTGGTACGACGTTCTCAGTGCTTCACTAGTCTTTTTATTAACTAGGTTTGAGTATTTCTAAAGAAGTCACTTCAACAGAATCTCAAAATCCATCTAAGCAGTTGATTATTGACTATTCATTGAAAATTGTGGGCTGACATTTGTATATTCATAGAATGAATTTCTTGATTTCCTCTACGTGAGTGGACAAAACTGCATTGTTCCTTACCATGCTTTTGAAGTAAGATTGGACTGTGTGTTCGGCTGTAGGTGTGGAGCATGTTGGTGGAGACATGTTTGTAAGTGTTCCAAAAGGAGACGCCATTTTCATGAAGGTGAGTTGAATCAACCAAAAATTACACTCTGTTTTACCCTACCCCATCATGTAACTTGTTGATTAATTGGATCAATTATCCCTTAACTGATGAAGCTTATTGATGACATGTGGAATGTTCCCACTAACCCTCTAGTTGTTCCCCTCTGATTTGTGATCTTGACAAGTTTGTGCTCATGCAGTGGATATGTCATGACTGGAGCGACGAACACTGCTTGAAATTTTTGAAGAACTGCTACGAAGCTTTGCCGGACAATGGAAAAGTAATTGTTGCAGAATGCATTCTTCCAGATTACCCAGACCCTAGCCTTGCCACGAAGTTAGTTGTCCATATTGATTGTATCATGTTGGCCCACAATCCTGGCGGGAAAGAGAGGACTGAGAAGGAATTCGAGGCCTTGGCAAAGGGTGCAGGCTTTCAAGGTTTCCAAGTAAAATGCTGCGCTTTCGGAACTTATATCATGGAGTTTCTCAAAAGGGTTTGAATCTTTGCCTCGGTGGCATGCTTGACTATCACTTCCGGATTCTACGAATTGGTGATCGTCTTAAAGGTGGCTTTTCCCGAATACATACTTCTTGCTTCACAGGGAACAATAAGGCTGAGATTTTTCTGTTTCTTGTGTAGAATAAATACTATTTTATATGTATGTTGATAAATCTACCCTTCCTCACTGTAACTACCAAAGAAAGTGTTAATAAAATGTATTTCAAAGGCATAAAGCCTCAACTTTGAGAAGGAATCATGAACAAGCTGATCGTATAAACCCAGTTTTTTTTGTTTGCTCTATTGAAATGTTATTAGGACTTTCAATTTAACCGCCGCCTATATTGCATATGCAAATTGTATGAAATTGCTAAAAGCATATGTTTGTTCTGATGCAACTGAATAGAAGTAATTCAGATTCTCCAATATGATCAGAACATTCACTAAAAGCAATCTTCATTTTTGACATATAATAAATTGTCCTGCCTACAACCATTTCATGACAGATAGCGTAGTATTTTCCCGCATAGAACCATTTTATGACAGATAATAATCCTTCATTCTAGAATACAAATAATAAAGGGAAGAGCAATATCAGAACAATATTAATCCCATGCTTCTTTGTGGATCATGAATCAAAACCACAAGCTGCAGCAGGGAAGTTCTACATATGGATAAGTTACAGTAGGCTGCCAAAAATGTCGCAGTGCCTTGAGTAATAAGAAGCATTTTAGTGAAGTTGCAGTTTTGCATTTTGGAAAAATAAAGCTAGTGCCTCTCTTCACCACCACGCGTAGCATTTTAATGGGTGTCGAGAAAATGATGGAATAAGTATGGTGAAAGTCCTTCGATAGTCCTTGAATTATAGTAAGAAGTGTATTTTAATCTTTTCACTATTAAACTAAGCATTTTCATCCTTATACATTTAAAATTAAAACAAACAAAAAAAATTATGAATAGTATTAAACGAAATTTATTTAAAATGGTGATGCGACTTCATAAAATATAATATGTAAAATATTATTTAAATTCGATCTTGATCGAAAGCACCAAAAGCTCACCAAAAAATCTAGATTTGCACATTTACAAAGCCATGTTACCATGTAAACCAATTTCGTTTAACAGTATTAAAAATTTTTTTTATTTGTTTTAATTTCAAATCTACGGTGATGAAATTTGAAGTTCAGTGGTGGAGGAACTAAAATGCATTTTTAACTATAGAGCAGAGCTGCAAATAGATTTTTACCGAACAAGCACCGAAGGACCAGCAAGTGAAAGCAGGTATTCAGTTCTTGAAAAGTTCCAAACAATGTTCTTGGTCCAGGTTCCTGCTCCAAAACTTGCTGTAATACTCTGCATAAGTAAAATCCCTGTATACGGCTCCACATCCATCTTCTGTGAGAGGTTTTGCAGGACTGATCAAGGCATGGTCATATGGGCAGAGGAAAGAAGCAACCGACATCCTTTCCTTGTCGGCATTCACGATTGCCCGATGCCATACGCTCTTGTACCTCCCATTACTCAACGCCTGCAATTATTTTGAGTTCAATCAGGCATAACTTCACATTGTGCACAAGGCAAAGCAGTACGTTCTATGTTGCTCAGACTTGGGTGTTGGATAAGGATATACTTAATTTTTTTTAAATATTCGGAGGATAACACCACATACTCATATCAAAGAATATGTCTCAAATAAGTGTGTCGGACATGAGTAATTTAAGAAAAATAAAGAATCCGAGTAACATAGGTAGTGTTTGTATTCACCTGCAATTGATCACCAATGTTAATGACAAAAGCATTTGGGTGGGGATTAACAGCAACCCATTTGCCGTCTTTGAGTACTTGAAGACCTGCAACTTGCAAGTCCTGAAGTAAAATCGTGAGAGCATTAGGATCTGTATGTCCAGG
Source organism: Adansonia digitata (assembly GCA_029448705.1). Taxonomy (NCBI): domain Eukaryota; kingdom Viridiplantae; phylum Streptophyta; class Magnoliopsida; order Malvales; family Malvaceae; genus Adansonia; species Adansonia digitata. The sequence continues at coordinate 6,696,036 of JAQSVH010000013.1, forward strand.
CAATCCATAAGTCAGCTCTGGCTCCGGACATGGTGGGTAATAGTTCACAGCCATGTGCTGGCCTTGCTCCCCAAGAACGTTCTTTATGTAATCTTTCTCCAGGCCTAAGCTTTCCGATATTAATTCCTGTAATCTGTATCCAAGCTCTCGAACCTCTGCAGCGTAATTGCTCACAACTTCCCTATCAATTTAACACAAATGGGACATTCATACATTAGAATCACTTTTTTATGTAACCTAATCAATTCATATAATTATTTTTAAAATATAACATTTCATAAATTTAAAATTTAATATTTATAATATATTTATTTTCTCGAGTTAAGACCAATTTTAATCAAAAAAAACTTATCACCAAATTAAACATTTTCAAAGCCTATCTTTTGACAAAACCAAAACAAACCCTAATGTCAAAAGTTACAGGTGAAACATATCTGCAAAATCTTATCTGGTCGGGGAAATTGGTTCTTTCCAAACGAGGGTGTAGCTCTTTATTGACGAATAATATTGTAGCAGTAATAATAAAATACTATAAATATGCCATTTCGAAAACAATGTTTAACAATAATATAAATATATTATGCAAATGAAGATGAAGATGATGATCACAGTTTGAAAAAAGAAAAAGTCGATCGGATTCAAGTAATTAAAATCTTCATCTTGAATTCATCAAGATGTGTCGAGCACTCGAGAAAAGTTCATTACGGCTTTTTATTAAATAATAAAAAATATTTTTATTTAAATTTAATTATAAAATATATAAATATTAATATAAAAATAATTTTTAATAATTTATATTTTTAAATATCGAAACAAATCTTTAAACAAATCTAATTTGAATCGAACTTAAATAAAAAAATACAAATAAGTTCGAGCTGTAATCAATCTATGAAAAATCTCTACACAAATTATTAAAGTGATATATAATTTTAATTAATGAATATTCTTTAAATTAAAAAATATTAAATGTAAAAAAACAAAAAAAAAAAAACCTTTTAATGTATACCGCTGATTAAACTGACGGTTGTCTACTGGCCCAAAAAGAAAAACGATCTTTGTCTAATTAAGCCATAAATATGTACAGTTGAATAAAATAGAAGAGACTCTAGAAGGTTGGGTTTAGTCGGCGCCTTGTAATCAGAGTTAGTAATTCGTAGTAGCTCCGCTGGGCCCAAGGCTCTAATTTATTCCAATCTCATTACGTCAACACGGCTTTTAGCTCATGACGTCACCGTTTATTCACTACCTGTGTGGCTCAATCAAACACCGACACCTAACTACCAAAAATAAACGGTTCTGATCGAAGCGTTTCGTTGCCGTCAATCACTCGTAATATCGCTGCTATTAAAGGCCCCTAATAAAGTGAAAAAGTGAAAGTGGGGGCTGATCATAATAAATCTCCTCTCTCTGACTACGTCAAACGGACAGACTCGATGATTATCATCATTGACCGGAGCTGCTCATCCACTACCTAGAAAAATGGCTAGACAAAACGTCTGGCCCTGCGCCCACAGGGCAGCCCCATTTAATACGTGTGTCGACATCGTCTTCACAAACACGGGGACGGGGACTGCAGACTGCTACTGCTCGCTTTGCTCATTCAAAATATGCTTTACGAAGTAATCAATTTTGACACTTTATTTTACTAAAACGAAAACAAAATTTGCTTAGGCATAAATTAGATTTAGGTAACAAAAAAATAATCTCATCTGATTGGTTCAGGATAAATACAATAATTTATGTATGAATGTTATATATATATTTTTTGTGTAATATTATTAAATGCATTAAAGTCTCAAATGTTAGTATATACATATTAAATATATTGTGTTAATGATGTTTAAATAAGATATATTATATTTATTAAATTATTTTTATACTTATTAAATATGTATTCAAACTACAAAAAAAGATTTTTAAGAGATAATAGGGGCATAAAAAATTTTATCTGCTCTGAATTTAATAATATTGTAAACTAATGTCATTTTTAATTTAATAGTATTAAATATAAATATCATTATCAAATTTTTTAAAAAATATTATTTTAAAGGATAACTTTTAAAGATTATTTTTTAGTTCTAAAACTTTAAAAGAATTTTTTTAATTTTGTAAAAATAATTATTGATTGTTTTAATTTTTTTAATTTTGTAATATTACATATTTATATTATATTTTAAAATAATGTACTTAAGCTTCGAAATAGGAGACATGGTCACATGGTACAAGGGAGAACTAATTATAATTAATAACTAGGGGAATGCGGTAGATAAAATGTTTTTATTTGTTAATACTAAGATATAAAGTTGAGTTTCCGACAGGCATTTTTCTTGTGCCGGAAACAAAGCCTGGATCTCCAAGCAAGTACATCAGAACCTAACATCGATTGTCAAAACTCTGTCTATGTCCATCGCCGACCACCAAGAAATGCAGCACATGCTCAATAAAACTCTAATCAGTATATTTTTTTAGCCTTTTCTTTCGACCCTTTTTCAAACGGGGAATTCTTTAATTCACTTATTCCTAAAGAATTCATTACCTTTAATTTTTATCAAAAGTTACATTATTTCCTTAATAAGTTTGAACTATTAGATTTGAATCTTTGTTCATGTCCCTTACCTTTATCACCAAAATCGTAATCCCACCAACCACCACCTCTATATTACAAATATAGTAATGCAACTTTCCTTAAAGCTTAATTAATGATGTCAACATATGAATACCAGCAGTGTGATCTTGTCTAAAATTTTTTATTTTCTTTATTGACCATGAAAAAAGGAAGTAGGCAGGCACAGAGAGGCATGTAATTTTATTGAGGGGACGCATATCGAAACTTCTCCCATGGGAGGCTATCTACAAGAATTAACACCTTACTGCTCAATCACATTGTTGTTGAGATGTGGTTGTCTCTATATGCTCTTACATGTTGCCCTACAAACTCCTAGGAAAACCACGTGAGCACATGGCCTGGTCATTAATAGGCCAACAATCTTTAGGTTTACAGCAGGGACCAATAGTATCAAGAGGAGACTTGACTTTAGCACTTTTTTTTTTTTAAAGAGAATAAACAAGTGATTTTTGATATTTTATCACGGTGAAAAAGGCTAAAATCCCATCCTTCAATGTATACTTCCTAAAAATAGTATATTAAGAGATCAAGGTTGCACGAAACATAAAAAAGTAAATGATCACATAGTTATGATTCATCAAATGTAATGCCAATTTATAGTACAAAAGTAATATAATATTCAGAAGATGTTTTGATTAAAAATCAGATTCTTTTACGCACATGCACTATGCATTAACTAGTTTACTTTTGATTCCATGCAAAATGTCCTATTTCATCAAGAATTTCAGTTAATTTTTGAAAGGTAACAAGAAATCTTTTTTTTTTTTTAATAATTGAGATTGTCAAAGTTTGACGTTAATTATTAAAATTAAAAATTTAATATTCCATTAACGGACGATACGATTGTTTTCAACGATAAGATTTTTACAAATGTCTTGAAAACATTAAAAATATAACATGGAAATCAGTTCATAAGATTAATTAATATCTTCTTTCTTTGTAAAATAATCCATTAAATTAATCTTACATATCGGACCTGTTAGCTGAATCATCATTAGAACATGCATGACACATACAATGAAAATGAATGACGTTAGGCAAATTACGTATCTCCGACGAGGCTTTTTTTTTTTTTTTTTGAGGGGGGGAGGATGCATTCACTTTCATTTTTATTGCCATCGCTTGAGAAAAAAGAAATCAAAATGAAGAAGAGAAAAGTGCTTACTTGAAGGAAGAAGGGTTGGAAGGCCACTCGGGAACATACTTGTCGAGAGGATAGCAGTGTAATCGTAGATAGTCTCTCCAGTTGTGAACCTTTTCTTTTTTCACATTAAAACTGGTAGAAAGTCTCATTGTTTTGGAAGGGTCATCCGAGTAGAGCTTCAACTTCTCCTCCACAGGCAACCCAAAGAAGTCATGCGCCACTTGTAACATTCTTTCTACCGTTTCCTTCGAAACTCCATGATTAATTGCCTGATGATATTTATTTATATACATATAAATAAATATACATGAGAAATTAACCTCACTTTATACACTAAAACTACCAAGAAAACAAGGGAGATATAAGAAATACAATAGCAGCAACAAATATCGGAAGATTGGCAGGCCGTCGACGGCGAGTGGCTACTGGCTAGTACCTGAAAAAAACCATAGTTCAAGCAGGCAACGGAAATTTGTTGTATAATATGGCTCCTGTCCTCACACCCCAAGTCGATGACGGGAACGTTTTCGCATTCGGACACTTCAGACAAGCGGGGACGATCGGATTCCGGTCTCACATAACTTTCTGGTAAGTTAGAGTAACGAATTCCCGATGAAAGAACCTTTGTATCCATGCTAAAGGTTTAATTATAAATTATAATAACCCCAAAAGGAAAGAAAAAGAAACTCCTGGGAAGAGAGAGAGGGAGAGAGAGCGAGCGAGCGACTGTTCACACCGATAGCGAAATAGGTAATATCGCTTTGTTGGCCAAGTTCCTTCAAGGCGAATCAATGAGTTCAGACTTCAGGTTTTGCAATTTCATTTATAGAGGAGGATATGGATGATTGGCTTGTCAATTTTAAATTATATATTTTTATTAATTTTGGATGAAACTTTAAAATTATATTTATATATCTTCCACTTTTGATTTTTGTATTACTTTATAAAAGAGTATACAATTTTTTTTTTAATATTAAAATTCGTTTATAGAATTGATGTTTTATGAATTTTAAGGCTAAAAAATAAACGTTTAATGCACTTTAAAAAGATGAAAGACTGAAGAAAATAATATTTAGAGTTTTTTCATAGTGGATTTATTCATACCTTATACGCAAATAATAATAGCAAGCATTGTGCACGATGCTGATCGACACCCCCCTGATTGAGAAAGATAAGAAGCCAAGAAACCGAAGTGTATAAGCAAATATTTTGCAAAGCAGCAACATGAATCATGATTTTCGCATTGCCATCGTTAGAACATAATTATATTCGAAAATTCGAAGCTTAACTTTTTCCTTTTTGATTTTTTTTTTTGAGTGAACTTTTTATTTATCAAAGAAGCAGCAAGGTTGCACCATTCATCTGCGTAGCTACAAAACATTTACATTGCATCAATACTAAGTAAAAAAAATATAGTAATATTCGATAAATTTGATTTTAAATTCAAATATTTATAATCTTTTTCATATTTTTAAATTATGATTTGTTTTGTTAAAAAATATTAATTTCAATTAGAACAAAGATAAAACAAGATCAAGTTGTTGGAGTTTATGTGGCCCATATGATAATAAATGTATCAAGATAATAAAATCAAATTATTAAGATGAAATTATAACATAAATCCTAATTCAATTTGACTACTTTAATGATTAAAGTTTAACTCTACTTCAGTAACTAATTAGAATACAGACTCCTTGATGGTAGAATCAAGGTAGTCAATACCGTATCGGTGGGTGTACCATTTTTATTCTGGCACAGGAATATGCTGGTACTAGTATGTTTCGGTGTACCATTTCGAGATTATCGGAGTTTGAATATTTTTAATTTATATATATAAAAAATATTTTTAAATATAAAATAAATGGGATTAAATAAATTTTATATATTAAATATTCATTAATTATATATAATGTTCCATAAAAAACTTCATTAAATATAAAAAAATCAATATCAGTCAAGTAATAAAGTTAAAATTTTTTAATAATTATTAAATTTATGAGTAATTTTGTCTAAGATTCATCAAATTTATGAGTAATTATGTATAATATTCATCAGATTTAAGAGCAATATTGGTTTAACTTTTTTTTACAAGCTTATATTATACTGGTCGGTACAGCTATTTTCGGTCGGGTACCTATCGATACGATCGGTATAGACCGAAACCAAGACTGAAATGAAACTAACTATTGCCAGTACCGTTATAAGTCGAAACCGGTACAATCGGTACTGGTACGGTATCGACAACACTGGGTAGGATACAACTCTAATTAGTCTTCTAATATAGGTCCTAGTTTAGTCTATATAAATTGCCTTCACACCATCATGAGGTAATTATCCAGAAATAAAGAAATAGACTGGAAGACTTATACGAGGTGTTCATCTTCGTGTACTTGGAGTGATGTTGGATTCTTGATCAACAATGACTAGATATATGTTTTCATTTAAATTATTACATATGGTATCAGAGCTAGGCTTTCTAGCCTTGTTCTTCAGATCATCCAGTGAGATTCGCTAAAAACAAATTTTTTATGCATATATTGTTCTTGCATAAATGATTAAATAATTCGTATTAAGGATAAACGAGTTATAATAAATATAGTAAAAGTATAAAACTAAATTTTTAACATGCTATAATTAATTTCGTAATTTTTATTTATATATTGAAACACATTTTATGTATTTACCATAAATTTGTTTATATATTATGTGTATTAAAATTTCATGAAATTCTTGATTAATTAATGAAAAACCAAGATGGATAAAGGATTTTGATAGTTTAATCATCTATATATATTACTGAGCCTTAAGATTAAAGAAAAGATAATTAAAACAAGGAAATTTGTGGTATATTGAAACAGGTCAAATATTATTTCATAGAATTCAAGTAATCTTGAATGTTTGATGATGATTTTTGTGTTTTTGATCAAAATTGATGCATG
>JAQSVH010000013.1:6711406-6721960 GCA_029448705.1 Adansonia digitata
TTAAAAATTAAAAAAATCAGTTAAAATCAAATTTTTTATTTTTAGAATTTTTATTTTTTAAGAAAGATTTTAAAATTATTATTTTTTTTTTAATTTTCAAAATTTTAATTTTTTAATTTTTAAATTAAATATAACAAAATAAAATAATTAAATCAGCTATTAAATTAATTAAATTAAAAATAAATAATTCAATCTATTTGATTAATCAATTCAACTTTTTCAACCTTAGTTAGTGCAGGCCTCCAGGGAGGGTAGGGTAGCCACTTTCTTGCACTTTTGCATCTGTTTTGGCTCTTGCTCCTTGTCTGAGTCTTGTTGCTTGTACGTTTAAAACTTCAAATTGATCACAACGAAATGATTAGCCTTTTAATGAAGTTACATTCACTTTACAAAAACAAGAAAAACAAAAAAACAATCATTTCAACGGATCCAATTAATTATTTTATTTGTCCATATTTGTTGATGGATTCATTTTATTGTGTGTATATATATATTTATAAAATTTACTCATTAATTATAAAAATTATATTTATAAATTATGATTAAAAATATAGTGAGATAATGGATTGCAAGTAACTAATGAGAGTTTAAACTTGATTTTTGGTTGCCAGTATCTATTATCATCAACTCATAATTTGTATTTATCTTATTTTAAAAAAAAACAAAGAAATAAAAAATTTAAAATTTGGTGACGTAAAAATTATGGATTACGTTTGCCGTAAGATATTATCCACTTTAGAGTAGTGCACAAACTATTTTTATAATTTTATCTATTGAGAAAAAAATTCAATAAAAAAAGAGTGACAGTTACTTTATAAGTCAAAAACTATATTTTTAATTAATTAATATTGGATTATTGTCCGTCCTAACAAAAATTTTTTTAGCAGAGAGATTATAGGAAAAAATTAGCAAATTTAGGACATGATGAGAAATAATCAAAACCATTAGTCAATGGTCATGGGGTCATCTATCTGTCTCTTGATTGAAGGGCTCCAAAACTGGGAAAAAAATAAAAGGTTCTTTTAAAAGCAAACCTTTCTCTTTTTCTCTATTTTCAAACATCTCTGAAACCCCAGACTGTAATCCTTTCAAAAGATCCTAATTAGGAGGGTCCCTTTGGCTTATTTTATCTTAACGAACTTGACTGACTGAGTTAGGCTGATCAACCAAAAATTCACGGCTAAGATAGATGGAAGGGTGGTTCAAGTAATGACCCCGGCAATGGCATCAAAATTCCTTTTTATTGATTTGTTTATACCCTTTCCTTAGCGACTACATAAAGACACCCAGAAATCATTAGGATGATTCCCAGTTGTTTCTAAAAAGTCAAGTTTTTTTTTTAATTACAGATTCCTCATGTCTCTCACTCTCTTCTTTTGAACCCCTTTGTGGACAGCCTCAATAATATTAACATGAAGGAACTTTAAAGTACAACTTCAAAATTACAGCTTTTTTATGTAAAAACTAATGATTTCCCATGCATTGCTAATATCTTTTGATTATACATTAATTCAAAAATCCATGTTGGAGCAAATCCATTTTTGGGTTTTCACTAAACAAGGTGGGACTAAGCCATTGCACTGCAATTCACTTAAATCCAATCGACTAGAAAGGCTATGGCTGTACTCCCTCTTTAAAGCTCTTTTAAAAGCCTTTTACTTTCCTTTCAATTATTTTAAAAGCGTTTTCCAATTCAGATTCTGATTAACAAAGCTTAAAAAAAAAGGATATCCCAGTATCCTCCCCCTCTCTACCATCATGTTTGCATATACTAAAACATATCTTATTGTAAAGTACTAGGAGTATAAAACTTGTAATTCAAGCCTGTCGCATGGTTTCTATCTGAGATAGTATCATGCATCCATATTAAATGATTTTAGGAGCCCTGAATCCAAATGGGGGGATATTGGGACCCATGATATATTGAGCTTCCGTAAATGATTTGCCCTTTGTACTGTGGTTGTGGTTACAGCTGGTAATCACCAAGTAGTAGGCCTTTGGCTCTGTATGAACAGAAAAAACTGAGAGAAAATGCAGAAAAATAATGGAACGTGGAAGTTGTTCTTAGTTATCCATAAAATATACAACTTTGATTTTGTGTTTCATCATTTGCAGCCAAGCAAAAATTATGTTTAAGCATTGCATTGCATACATAGTTTGTCTGCAAATTAAATAAACTTCATTAATTGATTGTTTCCCAGATGCTAATGTGGAAGCAACCAGTTTTGTCTATATTTGAGCAATTCTGAGATGAATATATTATATTTTACAAGAAAACAAAAAAGTACCAACACGTGGCTACCTTATTTGCTTTTGGGGGCAAAAAAAAAGGTTTAAGCACTTAAACTCCACCACAGTTGGTCATTGTGTATCCATCCCGTCAGATAATTCAGATTTGCTAAATCCGCAAGAGGCAAAAGCAAGGAGCCTAGTCTATGGATCCAATGGCTGCCGGCTTCCGGTGAATGTCGATACGAATATATATTCAATATAAATATATTTAATTTTTTAAAATTTTTAATATATTTGATAGAACATACTCTCGTACTTATATTTGAAATATATTTTAAGAAAAACGAAAAGTAACATGGGAAACTTAAATTACAAAATTAGATTTTAAAGGTGTATTCGAGAAGTTGGAGAGTGAAGTCAAAAGTATGAGAGCAAAATAATTGCTGCTTTCTATTTTCCAGTTTCTCCCTTTATTAAGCATTGGCTCTCCCTCTCCTAGCCTTCCTATACCTTCTCTGTCTTCCCCCTTTCACTCTTACCATTCCCTCTTGCCAATGTCTCAAGTCTTCTCAAAATCTCCCAAACATTGTGCCAAGCAAAGGCTAACCATCGACAAGTCCTACAAGAAACTATTTTTTGCCTCTTCTGCAATTTTTACCACAGTTTTAGCCTTTATATTCCTCATCTGGCTCGTCCTTCATCCTGCAAAGCCTCAGTTCTCCCTCAGGGAAGCTGATATCTACCAACTCAATCTCTCAGGCCCTCACTTTCTTATCAACTCGTCCATGCAACTCACCCTCCTTTGCAAAAATCCAAATAAAAAGGTTGGCATTTACTACGACGAGTTGCAAGCTTACGCTGCATATAAAGGGCAACAGATAACTGTTGATACCTTTCTTCCCCCTTTCTACCAAGGACATGAAGAAAGCAACATGTTAACAACATCTTTAGAGGGAACCGGGCTGCCTGTGGCTCCATCCTTGGGTTACGAAGTCGGACGTGACCAGACCGCGGGGAGAATAGTCCTGAACCTGAAGGTAAACGGGAAGCTCAGGTGGAAGGTTGGGACTTGGGTTTCCGGCCGTTATCGCTTCAACGTTAACTGTGTTTCTGTTATGGCCTTTGGACCTAATGCCCCAACAGTTCCACTGAGTTCAAATCAAGGGACTCAGTGTTCCACTGCTGTGTGAGATGCTGTTTAACTAGTAACATGCTTGGCAGTTATCATATATGCCTATCTTTATCGGGTTGGTGTTCTATAGCTTTCACTGTTTTATGTTATTGTATTCTGTAAACTAAAATTAATTTATCAGAAAGTTTCAAAGTCACGGATTGTAACGTTACAAGCGATAATGAAAAGCTTGTTTAGAATGTTCATCTTATCCTATCTTCCACATTTTGTCATTATGGCCTGATTTGCTTTCCAAGTGCTTTGTGGAGTGTGGAAACGAAAAAGAAGGTGCATAGCTTGTTTCACCTTTGCTCCTTTGACCTATGTTATTTAGATTTGGTGATAAGTGCCGATATGAGTATGTATTACACCTATATATCTATATTTAAATATGTATCAGACATAAATATTTTAAGACATTAGAAAAAATGAAGAATCGGAATAATGTGACCTTTCACCAAGATATAAGGGAACAGAAACGTAACAGAGCCTGGTGATGATGGATCAGTTTCTAATTGGAATGAAAGGGACGCAAAAGGCGGGGAAATAGGTTGCTTTGGTGGTTAAGGAATCGTAAAATTCCATGTCAACCCTTCACCTTTAATAATTTATACACGCTCCATGGTAGCTGGGCTATCAAGACCAACTCATTTAGCCGCTAGCCCACAATTGCTGGGTCCCTCTGGCTGTCCTGAATCTTTTAATTCCTAGCCTTTCCCTTATCGACCATGAAATGGTTTGAATATACTGAAACAAGAAGTGAAATCCACGACCAGTTTCATCATCCCTTGAAGAAATTTTGTTTTGACATATTCTTATATTTGTCCCTTCTTTTTCTAATTGCAAAGCCTGTTGTGAAACAGTCAAAAAGGCATCATTAATAAACAATTACAACATTAGAACAAAACACTACTATGATTACCCGTTGTCTAGTTTTAACTTGTCTGATATTTTTGCTATATTTAAAACATTTCCCATCTTTTTTTCTGGTCAAAATTTCATGTTACAAGCTTATATATAGGCTTTTTCATATACAGTTAAACCATCCAATTTTTAACTAGGACAAACAGAAGGAGGATGTCTCAGGTCATCTGCTAAATAAATAAATAAAGAGAAAAACAATGATAGAAAGTGCTCGGCCCTTTATGCACAATCCATCTGTTTTGTAAAGGGAAGAGATCAAACGTTATTGGCACGAAACCTAGATTGATCCACCTGTTTTGCAACTAATAATTGATTTCCACAGTGAAAATGGCGTTAATACAGACAAAATCCAGTCGCTATCAGGTGCTCTCAGGAAAGCAGAAAAAATAAAGAGAAACAGGAACTGTTTTCAAAAGTGATCAAACTTTTCAAGGATATGAAAAGCTAGTCACTTATCAGTTATGATCATCTTAAAGACGAAGGATCTCCGAAACTTCACAAGCCTTAACAGTTTCTTATTCACGTATACTGGATCTAATCAATGCATATTGCTCACTACTATTCAAAGAGTGCATTACATTACATCAAGGACTGTCATGCATTTAGCTGCTTTTCTCACATCAGAAGTAAAACAGAGTAGATATCAGCATGAAAAGTTCGTCAAAGATGAAACGTAATATCCTCAGTAAAACTCAGGCATCGGTTCGCGTTGTTAGAACTAAACTCTTGAGGCTGAATTGGCAAAACTTCTGTAAGCAATGACCCCAAAGGCCACTCTCTAAGTTCCTAAACCCTACTTGTTTAGAATAACACCATACTCTCAATCAATATTACGGTCTGTAAGAGTGAGCAATCTCAGTCGGAAAGTTCGAATACAAGAAAGAGCTCATGAGCTGCACTTGCTTCTTGCCAGTTACAAAATCAATTCCTAATTAAAGAGAAAGTTCTTCGATTTTTTCATAAGAAACCTCAGTACTTATTCGATAAACATTTTAAACATGAGAATACCTGGAAGCAGAGCTCCTTCAAATCTTTAAGGGAAGAAAGAATTCATTGTGCTATATGACTTCTAACATTGGCTTGCCAATCACTCGGCATGTGACTATTAACAGCATATTAGATGAAATAGGGGCCCCAAATTGTAGTAACTAGAGTAATACAGAGTGCTGATTGTCGATATTTGTGGTATTCCTATTAACCATTATTCTAAGAGGTTTAGCAGTTAGGATATGTTTAACCATGATGCAATGGTGGACAGCCATCACTTACCGGCCAATAGCATGTGTGTGAATGGCATTCATCTCTACACCTTCCATTATCAAGTTAAAATTTCGTCATTTTATCAAGACTCAAGAGTATACAAAGTCGAAACCAAGTCACAAGGATTAAGCTGCTCATTCAAACTTGTGCATAAAGAGAAAGGTCTAAAAACCAACCTGCTCAATAAGAATTTAATATCTCTGTGTAACCAAATATTTTATATTTCAATCTTGTATTTCATGCTTTACATTCACATGAAAAGTATAGGACTAGATCAACATTTAGACAATATGCATACAGTATTCAGTGGTCACATCAGCTGAGTACTTCAACAACCTTAACTTCAATGGCACTTGGAAACTTGAAGCTAACTTTTTTTCCCCACAAACAGTTTGACAAATAAAATTCCATGATATTGTTCAAAGACAACTAAAGAAACCTCCCATACTCCATCTGGAACTTAGAAGCTCTTAAAAGAAAAACAATTTTGTGTATGAGATCAGAACAGAAGCAATAAAAAATCTGGCTCTACAATTGAAACAGCAACTTATAGAATGCAACCAAAGCTGATAAGGTGACACAAACTCATCGTCATTGACACAATTGCAAATGGTCTTTAAATCACAAAATAGTAACAATAAATGAGTCTCTATATTTGAACAATAACTAAAAACTAAAAGAGTGAAGTATGCAATTCTGTCGTTTTCTTGTATTTTGTTATATAGAGTTCAAATAGAGCCATTTTTAATTCCTCAACATCTCAGCTTCGGCATCAAATAACAAGAAAAAGAAAAGAGTAAAACTATATAACCCTCATTAGATTCCAAGTAATTCAACTAAAACTCAGCATCTATTAATGGACATTCAAGAACAAATGGAATCAGAACTAACCCATTTCCAGTAATGCCTCCTAACAGACACCGCTTTCTCCAATCCCCTAATCCGACCGAAATCCTCGTACTCTTCCTTTTCTTCAGCAAAAAAATCTTCCTCGGGCAAGCCTTCCACCCACGCGTCCACCGAATGCAAAACATAACGCGCCGGCAAACCAGGATATGACACCGAAATTCGCTCCTCCAGTTTCCTTCGATAAGACCCTGGCACGATTCTCACAACCCCGGAATCAATTATCGAACCGAGCTCTTCTTTCACTGCACGAGCCACGGCTTCTTGAGTGGTTTCATGGGGCTTCATTTTCTCGGACAACGGTCTAAACCGATCCCTGACACTACCATCCGACAATTCTTGTCGAGATTCGACGAGGATGAGGTTGCCTTTACCGAGCACACGAACCGTAACGACATTAACTGTACGGAGTGGAGGGGAGGAGTCGACAAGCAATGTCTCACCTTCAGATAGTTCCAGCCAAAGGCTGTGGACGTTTTTGGTTCCAGGTTTCACCCCCCAAGAAGCCAGCGAGTCAGAAGGCAACTGGGTTTAGGGGAAGAGAAGATGAAAAACAGGGAAATCGCAGTTAAAAACAGGTCAGGCAAAGTAGCTGTTGGCTTCGTGGCAAGACAGAAGTTAAATTTGGTGTTATTTCGGGCATTGTTTGTCGACTGTGGCGTTTTCGACATGTCACTGAAGCAATGCTTGTTGCAGGACTTGTTATGTTTATGTACGAGGAAGATGAGCTTGCAATGGTTTGCTGGGGCTGATCAATGACCATGCCCATTACGAAGAAAAAAAAAAAAAAGAAGGTTTGGGCTTTGATGGTTAAGGTTTTGTCTTGGAAAATAAGCGGTGGAAAATCGTGGGATAATTTGAGATGATCAAATTTTCCTGTTTTATATTCCTTGTCATGCTGTGATTTTTTCCGTTTCTTTGGCAGAATCCTAAAGACTCACGGTCAAATTGCGCTCTTCCCGTTTATCGACCTTTGAATTTTATGAACAAAACAAAATAGCCACGTACATTATAGGCTTAAATAAAAAATTAATCTTTCAATTTTAATTTTTTATTTCGATATTTCGTAATTTTTTATTCTCAATTTAATTTTTTTATTACAATTTAATTATCAATTTGGTATTTTAATTTTAATACTGTTAAAAAATAAATTTTTAAATATTTTTATCAATAAAATTAGGTCACATGTTATTGATATTAACATTTATAGATCCAGTTTCTAATCTAATTAGTTGACGTCATCATTAAATAATGTTGATAAAATAAAATAGTAAACTGATTATAAATAATGTTGATAAAATAAAATAGTAAACTGATTAATAAAATTATAGTATAGATACTAAACCAAGGATAAAATTTTATAAAGTATTAAAATGAAAAAAATATAAAATATTATAATAGACAATACACGTATTATAAAATTTAACTTTTTTGTTAGGGAAAGGTTTCTACTGTGTTGCCTTTTTCTTTTTTAACAGTAGTATGTTTCGTTTTTTTCTTTTAATTTTTTTTTTATGAGAGTAGTACATTTCTCTCCTCCTAGGACGAATGAATTGCTTCAGTGACGAAGATGAAATATTGGGCCTTATTGTAATTTTGAATGAGTAAAAAAATAAAAAGAAACAATGGCCCTAAATGTCAAAAACCCAACCACAAAATCAGAAGTGGTCAGCGGTCACGGACAACTATTTCTTTTCTGGGCTTTTTTTTCACACTAAAGGTTAATGCTTTGGAAGTGGGCCAATTCCCATGACTGTCTTGTCCAGCAACTTTAGCCCAGTATCAAAGTAACTGAAGAAACAGAATACTACTAGACTAGCATTTCAAGCCCAGAAAATTTGAGTCAAACTGTGTGGCCCAGTATTTGGTCAGGTAAATCCAATCTTCATCTTCAAAGCCTAGAATGCTACAATTATTTTTTTTTATTTATTTTCATCATGAATTTGATTTCTTTAAACATTTTAAGCCTGGCTGTTAGTGATTGAAATTTTGGTTAAGCCGTCTGCTATCACTTATAGTAGTTTACAATCAATTTTATATTATTAGAAAAGTCAAGTTTATATATTAAAATATATAAAGTAATTAATTATAATTTTTATTTTAATTTTATAATAATTAAATTTTAAAAGTTATAATTGTGTATGGTTAGTTGTAGTATAAAAATCTTATCTCGTAAAAATTTGTACGATAAAGATATAACTTTTACATGCGTAAAAACATAGTTTTCACATATAAAATTATTGTAAAACAACACAATTCTTACAATAATATCTCGTTGAAATATACGTATCTAATAGTTATCTATAGCTTTTGTTGATTTTCAAGCAAGTGTTTTACATGTCTCAAAAACTATCTCACTTTAACAATATTATTTTCTTTTCTTCCTTCTTTATCTTTTTTTTTTCTTTTCTAACAATCACTCCTTGAACGAAACCCGAGATTTGGTCACATCTGACTAATTACCACACGAGAATTGACATATGAATTTCCTTCCACCAAAACATGCTGATAATTTATTGAATTTCATTGTCAAAGAATGAAGTGATCGAAGCTCATTCATCCTATTATCGCTTTGGACAAGTTCGTAATAACACCATACATGTACAGATAAATTCATCTCCAGCTAATAGCGTTGGTTCACCCACGCGATCTATCCCTTTAAACATATATATGATGATATGGATGTTGGAAGAGATAAGATTCTTTTAGATTCAATCCATTCCTTTTATCCTTTAAATGTCAAGCACACGAAAGAAAAATATACACTACTATTAATTAAATTAAATTAAATCAAATGAGTTATCCACTTAAAAAATTATTTCATCCATTAGTAAAGTCTTTAGCGTCCATGATTAGTAAGGCATTATATGCATTTCAAAATATATTAAAAAGATGTATTATTATGATATATTGATACATTTTCTCGGTGTATATTTAAAAAATAAATAAATATTAAGATATATGTTTTTATTTAACCCCTGCCAAGTAATAATCTTATAAAGTTAATTAAAAAAAAGTGATTAACTTCAGTTTATGAAATTAAAAAATTGCAGGTATCTCAACCACTTCCCCATCCCTCTGTATTTAAGGAAATACATATATATCTCTTTCTTTAAATACAAGTTTGGGATTTTATTTTTTCCTATATTATGGCATCACTGTGTCGTATGGGGTATGACGTATAATATAAGCCCTGCACTATTGGCTATTGCTGATGCCATAATCTTCTTTGCACATTTCCCTGTAACTTGAAGTCTTCAACCCCAACATCCCTGCACTGCACTAATGGAGAAAAAGCTTGGACCATTTGTTGGGGTCGGGGCCTCGATTTTAAAAAGGCCCACAGTAATGAAATAAAATTATACTAATATAAATTACAAAGTCAATAAAGTAATTCAATATGAATATATTTTTTAAAATTAATATAATATAAATTATTTATATATTAAAATTTATATAAATATTAAATATTTTAAATATTATTATGAATTATTTTTAATGAAAAAATAAAAAGTCCGATCAAAAAGAAATATGAGGAAAAATATTTTGTTAGTTGTTGGGTTAATTAATGTGTTTAACAATAAGATTAATTTGAATGAACGGTCGACATAAATGATATGACGGAAGAAATTTTTATCATTTATCTAAATATAATAATAATCTCGACCATCCAAATGGGGCGATAATATAATAATATATATATTATGTTATTAAAAATTTTAAAATATAGGTCGGCAAGTTATCTATTGCTGACGCTAAGACTAATCGAGAAACACTGAATTTAAAAAAAAGAAAAAAATTGCAAATGAGAGCAAGAATACATGGTTGGCTGCTTCTAGAATCAACATCGAAGAAGACAGATGTGCTTACCCCGCAATACTTTTCAATAGCCAACAGTTTTTGTCTTATTAATGGAAAAACTAAAAATATGTAAACCATGTGCCATTAGCGCCCAAATTCAACTTGCCTTATTATTTGGACATGAAAATATCACCTATCTGGGTTACGTCAATCTTATCTTATATTTGGTTGGAAATACATAATATAAAAATAATTTAATT
>JAQSVH010000013.1:6778370-6792096 GCA_029448705.1 Adansonia digitata
TTTCATATTTTAGATGGTAAAAACTTTAGGCCTGAGAAGAGTTGGTGTGTCCAAACTTTGGTAAGACCGAGTGAACACTAAATACTATTGGGTGAGGCCAGAGGCCCCAACGCCTTTCATAAAGTTAACAAAGGAAGGAATGCCTGTATGCCTTTTTTATTGTCCTTCCTTATTTGTCATTTAGGAACAGAACAAAGCCCATATGATGAGGCTCCTATTTAACATATGTGGATGGACCTCTGTCGTGTTACACCAAGAATCAGATAGGATTCGGTAGCAGTAAATGACTCCGCAGTAGGTGGACAGCACCTCATATATACCAACGGACTTTTACGCCCGTTTCTTCCGGCTCCGTAATATTGGTAGATCTAGAAAGGTGACCTATTTGAATTTAAAATTTAAATCAATCAATCTGTTATTTTTAAAAATTGATATTCAGTAAGTTTGAAATTAAAATTTAAACGTCTGCAACTGTTTTTCTATCTTCAAACTATGACTTTTTTTTGTAAAAAAAATTACATGTTTCTTACACCAATAAATTAAAATAACATACTTCTCACATTGAAATGTGCTAATGGGTTGGATGGTAAGTAACAATATATGGCACATTAATATCTAAGTTAAGGCATGATATTTATAATCATAGTAGTAAGTTGAAGGTTTGGAGAGTGATAATGGGTTTTCTGTTGCTTGATTAACAACCAAGTCTAAAACCATTAACATACCAGAGAAGCCTTCTTAAACTGTTCTACAAGATATTTGGTCTCACTTGGTTAACTCCAAATCACCCTCAAAAGCAATTTAAGCCATAGGAAAGTATGTAAAGTTTTTCCATTGACAAGGAAAAGCATTGACCACAGTAGTGGAGCAGTGCTGCTAGAGATTCTTTGCAGAGAATTGCTAGTAGATCCTTGCTCCTTGGATGGCCTAGATTTTGTCTCGCGGACTAGAAAGAATCTGTAAGGCAAATGAAGAATAAATTTGCTTTCATTGAGAAGGAGATCAGCCTATGGGTCAAGGATGAACAATAAAAGGCCCTCAGATAGCTGGAACTAGCACTTCAGTGCTCGGGCTATGTTTGACACAAGACCCTCAATAGGGGATGTAATGGCACCTCTAATTAGGCTAAATGATAAGCATGAAAAAAGTGTAAATAGCACATGAAAAAACCTAGGTCTTAGCTTTCACTGCAAAATTATATTCCTTTAAGGTCCCCATATCCGAAATGCAAGTTCAACAGCAGTGTAGTTGCATGAGTAATTGCGGCTATTATATCAGAACCAGCCTAACCCAAAGTCTCAAACCCAAAATTTGTTTTTACTGACAGAGTACTATCCTCAAGCACCTAGCACAAAGGCACTATCCTCAAGAAGCATTTTGATTGAGCTGAAACCACGAAATGTTTTGCTATATCACATAATTGCCTGCTGCCATTACCTGGCATACAAATAAATACTTGCCTAGACATTCACTCTAGAGTCTCCACATTGCTCTCGAGATGAAAGATTTGGACAATAATTTAGTTCACTTCAAGGGCAACTAGAACTACAATCCATTCCTACATCTTAGCTTTTCATCAAAGATGTTAATTTCTGGTCAAGTGCTAGTACGGGAGGTTAGACACCAGGAATTACAGTTAGAATATCATTGCCCCCAGCAGAGCGAAAATTTCAGATCATATTAATCTAGTCTTCTCTAGAGTTTCTCAATCCCGGTGCCCCAAAAATATGCTAAGAAAGCTGTTAAACTAATAAACCAAAGCCTTTCCTGCAATGACTTTCGTGCAAGTGAGGATATGCGCGCATTCAGACTGAACGTCGTGGCCTGCATATAGTAAGTTTTCATAATCATGGTATGACTAATCAGACAAGAACTAAATAATCGGCAAGATATGACACGGCAATTCACCATGTTAATTACCAAAAAGTGCAGCAAACTACAGACAGACTGACTTCTCTTAGGCTTAAATTTCAAATGCAATCACCGTTCCTTCCATTGCTGGAAAACTGAATGAGGTAAATCATGTCAATTTGCTGAGTATACCATCATTCCATAGAGAAGTCAGAAGTGCATATTGGTTCAGTTACAATTATTTTATTATCACGAAAGGAGAAACAAAGAAAATCACTCAGGAACCAATTGCATATTTAGCAAAAATCTTTTTGCCACAATGGACTTATTTTGTAGCTTCCTCATGTTGTGAAGTTTCAGCTTGTTTCAAACTTTCCAGAGCAGAGATTCGCCTCTCCAGGGGTTTGTGAAGACTTTTTACCTTTAGACAAAGGGACAAGTGAAAAAATATAAGCACTAGGAAAAAAAAAAAAAAGAAGCTAAAAGTGGCTAAAGGTTAGAGCACTGGAAAGACATGCATCAATCTAATCAAACAAACAGGAAAAAACTATTCACTTTCATTAATTGTTCTGTTCAGTAAAATGTCGCTAACCATGCAGCGGATCAGAAGAGGTTATAGTACCTCATTGAAATGGGTCTGAGAGGATATATTACCTCATTCTGTTAATTATTCCTTGTCTTTTGGCAGTTCGTCTATTTCACATCACAAAAGGATATATTACCTCATTGGAATGGGTCTAAGTGGGAGTCTCCAGTGTTAGAATCTTCTGATATAAGTCAGGCATCTAGTGTTATTACTCCTTCTTAATACCATCCTATGATCTATCCCTTGCAATATTTCCATTTTATGCTTCACACTTGAAGAAATTACATCTATAGTTAGAATACCAATGGTTTTGGAAGGCACAATAAAGAACAACCATGGATGAAAAAGGTCCAACAACAGGCACGAACAACACAAACATAGTCAGAAGAAAAGCAAAAACGCACTAAAAGTCGGGAAAAGAAGAGATCATCCCATATAATTGGACTGAAATAATGTTAAAAACTAAACAAAGAATAAGAATATAACTTAGAGAAGTCAAATGAATCCTTTTACCCTAAAAGGTTTCCATTTCATTGACTTGAAATGTTAACTGAGCAGTGTGGCTCGTACCAAATTTTGCCTTGTAACCCCTACCCTGTGCATCAAAATCTAGCCTTTTCATCAAAGATGGCATCTTTTTCTTCCCTTACCAAATAACAGAAGATTCTATCTTAACACAAGCCTGCTACGATTGGATTAATTTAGACCATGAAATTCAACCTAAAGAAACACCTGTAACAGCCTATCCCCCATTACCGGAACAAAGAACAATCGACCATATTCTTATATTTTTCATATAACCATCAACACCACATAATCACCAATCATCCAAGCAGCCACATATCAAAGCCTCCTTCATTTGGCAAATGCATAGTAAACAAGCAATCTGCAGCAGCACATCTCACATAGACGAAAAAAATCAAATAAAATACCCAAAATTAAATTTTCCAAGCTGTCCTGGACCTCCATAAACTAACCCCCGATATGGATTTTGCTAAATAAAACTTCAAAATGAGCATAAATCCGAAAACGGAAATTAACCCATAAATCTAATAAGCAATTGAAAGGCACCCAATATGCAATGAAAAAAACAGCGAGAAAAGGAAAATGGGGGGAGTACCTGCTGGGTGATGGATTCATGGGCAACCTTGTAATCCTTGTAGAGGATGTAGAGACCAAGAAACGACGCCGTAGCAGCCCCCGTGAAGAATGAAGCCAATCTCACCCTCAATACGTACCCCATCGTCGATCTTCCACCGTCCTATTTTCTTCTTTCTTCTTTTATCAACTACATATATATATATATATATTCTGCTCAGAGAACGAGAATCGACGACTTTGGGTTACTTACGACACTTAACATTGTCGTTTCAAGAACTATTTTGGTACCACGCCTTTTGGGTTTTAAGGTTTCCTTTTATAATTGACGTCTGTGGGCTGTGACATCCAACATACATTGAAGCAGAATTCGAGCGTAATCCTGTTTAGCTACATTTATCTTTAAAATATAATATTTAATAAATTTATAATTTTAATATTTATAACCTCTCATTTTATTTGAGTTATTATTTTAAAAAATTATACATTGAAGCAGAGACGATATATATAAATAGAGAGGGCCAGACAAACATTACAGTGTGGAGCAAAACAGCCACTTTTGCCCCTTCTAACTTCTTCCCCTTTCAAAGGAAAACTTAGGGTTAGGGTTTCTTTCATTTTTCATTTTGTGTTTTGTGATCCTTTAAAGGAAAATATGCAGCAGCCTCCACAGTTGATGAACATCACCACTGAGCAGATTCAAAAGGTTATTTGATCTTTTCAGCATTGCCCTTTTTTTGGACATATTTAACCTTTTGATTATAATGGATATTTAGTCTGTTTGATTGATGGGTTTTGCATGCATTGTTTGTTGTGTGCATTTTCGTAATCAAATTTAAACTTAAAAAAAAAATTCTAGCTTTGGGCTTTGGCGTTCTTGATCATGGACCACGGTTTCATAATCACATCATTTTATTTCCTAGTTGCACATCTTAAAATTAATGTGGATTGTTTTTTTTTTCTTTAAAAGAAACAAGATTGATTTGTTGTGTATCTGCTTTGTGTGTATACTGATATGATAGTGAACCATGCTTGTTGCAGTACCTGGACGAGAATAAAGAGTTGATTATGGCAATTCTGGAGAATCAGAACCAGGAAAAGTTGGCTGAGAGTGCCTCGTGAGTGACCATTTGTGAACATAATGTTCTTCTTTTGTTTGCTTACAACATTTTACCGATTGTTATTTTGCCCATTGCGGTCTAATTTTTGGTTGTTGAGCTGAATGTTTAGATTCATGACATTCTGTCATCCCCTGATGTTACAAAAGTTTATGGTTTACCCTTTTCATGCTTCGCAGTTGTTTCTGGTATTTTTCTTGCATCTCCTAAGTGAATGATAGGGAAGGTTATGCATTGAATATGCCTCCTATTTGGTTGCTGCTCCTTGGGTGGTTTTCATGGCCACCCCTTAAATTAAGTCCTACAATAGAAAAGTTATTCTTTGGTTTTTAAGCGTTATAAAGTTGTATTGTGGAATTCAACATCTCAGAAAGCATTCTTGTGTCCTGCTTCTTCAATGCTGGTTTACCGCTAATTTCTAGGCTTTGTGGTTTTCATATATGGATTCTAAAAATGATAGTAATTCAGCAAGTACTGCTAAATAGCACATATACATGCCTATTACTAATACTTGGCCATCTAGATTTCAAAGATGAGATGAATGATTGTTTTACAATTGCTGTAACTAATTTATGGAACTGAAGAACAGGGCCACCATAGATTATGATATCTGCTCTAAGTTTATAAAAATGTTTTTCAGTTTTCAAGCACAGCTCCAACAGAACCTAATGTATCTAGCTAAAATTGCTGATGCACAGCCACAAGCATCAACGTCTTCCCAGGTTTCATCTCAGAGATTTCTTCTATCTAATACTATCTTTGAAAAAACTTAAAAATATGTTATTTGAGCTCATTTGTGGAACAATGTAGATGCAGCATCCACAGACCGCAGTGCAGCAAGACCTACATATTCAGTCAGCACAAGCTGCTATGGCCAAGCAGCATCCGGGTTTCTTAGCTCCAAACTTGCCTTTCTATTCGAGCGATCAGCAGCCAATGTATATCCAACAACAGCAACTCAACCAACCAAAGGTGGGCTTAAGATCTGCTGGCTCTAGTGGCACTTGTCAGGGCATGCAAACTGGGCTCGGTAACAATTTCATAAACTTTCAAGGAAACAAACAAGATGGCTCAGAAGATGATGCTGTTGAAGGGTTTCGAAACTCGGCATATGGACAACGCTAGGGATAGTGAAAGCATGAAGCTTACATGATGTTAATATGTATAATAGTCTAATACAATGGTGTTTATATATTGCGTAAAGCTCCCCCAATACTTCTCTGCCTCTAATCACCTGATTGCATTTTGCTGCTTTTTTTTTGGTGCAATGGAAAATGGGTTAGAAAGTGGCAGGGGCATGCATGCGGAGAGCTTAAGTTGGCCTTTTTTTTTATCTCCATGACTTGTATTGCCTTCATGAATCTCTCGGCAATAGATTGGCCGCTACTGGTTAAAATACTGGTTTCAAACTTCCTAGCTTGCATGGATAATCTTTACAATTAAGGCAAACCGATCGTGAGAAGAGACTTGAATTCACCAAAGCGGGTAACGTCTTTTGATTACCATACAAAGCATCTGTCACACTAGTTCTAGCTTACATTTTTCACCCACATTGAGGCAGGACAGACGCAAAATCCTTTCCTTGCAACGCATGAGTATTACCTTCATATTTTATTATTCTAGTTCTTAAGCAATGATATAACAATACATATTCATTTATATTCATGTATCATATTCAAAATATTATATATTTACTTGTTTATCCCGTGCAACTGCCCGATCCTATGCAATACAGAGTACACTAATTAGACCGACGATCTGTTATTCTTCGAGTTTTAATATGGATTGCTAGCATTTTTTTTATGTTGGGAAGGGGGGAAATTACAGCCCAAGTTGTATGCGGTTTTGATTGATTGCATTTTATTGTAATTACCGCATGAATACTTCAAAAGGCAAACCAAGCAATTGGCTGGCATATGACCTGAATCACCATTGCTAAAAAGGTTAAGAATTCACAAAGTGGAAAGGGTATCAACTACCAGATGCAAAGTCGCAAATGGGTGCATCGGTAACTGGATACTGATGCAGAAAATACCATAAAAGGAGCAGCTTCAGTATGATAAGAACACAGTAAAATAAATGGTTTTTTCTGGCAGACTTCGGGCCAAAAAGCGAAAAATGATTTAAAATTAGCCTGCTTTTGATCCAATCAGAGAATTCTTAGATGCAAAAGAATGATAATGACCAAGACCAGTGGATACATTTAACCATAAATTATATCCCGAGATGCTTGCACTCAGCATAATGCATGACCCACAACAACGCAATTCAGTGGATCCTGCAAGAACAAAATGAGATTGGTAAATCTCTAAACAAATGCTGATTACAAAAACTATGAAAATTAAATATGCTATAATAACTAGTATCAGTTTATCAAAGGTTGAGTTAATTGTTACGAACTTAATAATCCTGCCCCGAGTATCCGACAAGCCAATACAATTCTGTAACTGCTTAGAGCATAAACAGATTATCTCTCAGACAAGGTAATGGCACATGGCAGATTTCACTCTATCCCAGCAGGACAAGGAGAAACAAATTATCTAATGCAATAGCGAGCAATCACAGTACTGCATTATATTAAATGCTCAAAATATAGTTTGTTACAAATCAGAATTACTGGTGAAAGAGCTATAAAAGAAAACTGTAGTGCACACACAATGAACATATAACAAAACAACTAAACAACTCACAATTGGGGTAAACGCACTTGCTATCGTCTAGAAGATAACGCTGGACCAGTTGTCCTGCCATGGTACAAGACAATGAAGCTCAGTAAGCTTAAGGCACTAAAACAGACACTGAATATGACCTTCAGCTATCTTCAGGTTTTAAGTCACATACCTGCCCTGCTGTTTTCGAACAAAATTTGAATTAGACCTTCCATGACCAGATGCCTTGCTTTCAACACTTGTCATGCTTGTTCTCGCAAAATTTGCTCCATTAATTTCAGGAGGGTCTTTAGATTTGCTAAATATTTTTACATTAGAGATACCACCGGCCACACCAACACAAATGCCATCGGGAAGTTGATTCCGCATTCCTAATAGCTGTGAACGATGATCAGCCGCATTTTGAGAAACTGCTGCATACTCCTTGAAAACAGCATTCTCATTCTTCACATGATTGGAATCAATTGATGGGAGAACCTTCTTTTGTCGATTAGGCTGCGCCATCGGAGTAACAGCAACAGAAGGCAAAAATGTGGAGTACGGAGACGAGGCTGCAGTGGCCGCAGCAACTTTAGCAACAGCAGCTGTGGCTGCTATCATCTCTTGTGCTCCCTCTCGAAGCTGAATATAATCACCCTCGATCACAAATAACTGAAATAACAAAGAAATCACAATTTCAACAAATCTTCAGACGGTATAATTGCACAAGTACTAAAAAAAAAAATTTAAAAGTTTCAAGAAACAAACCTCAGGGTGACTGGTTACAAAGTCATCCAGCTTTCCATACTTTTTCTTATAATCATGCCAGTGTAAAGGTGCAAGCATTTTCCCCAGCCTATTTGGCAGCTGCAATTGACAGATACAAGTCAAACCCATTTATGCACAGCTCAAATGCCATAGTTAACCTAAGAAAAATTATTAGCAGACCACTAACCGTTGAACTGATCCGTATTCTGCCACCAGTTGGAATTGTGCGAACAATGCAAGACAACAATGTTCTTTCATCAAGCAGAGCAGTCTCTGAAGTATTGGCTGATAGCAATATATTAGTCTGCCCGGTTGAAACCGACTTTTCGGGCAAAATGGCACCAGTGCCATCGCTGATAGTTTTTTCATTGAAATTAACAGAATGCACCGAAGTATCATCGGGAGATGGGCTGGCAGCAGTACTTGTTTCTTCTGCTGTTAGATCTTGGTCATCCAGCTCATGATTTTTCATGTTGAGACCATTCTGTTCCTGTCCAGTTAAAAGTTAAGTAGAGGTTAGATATGAGATTTCCAACTGCTTGAAGACTAGCCAAACTGACAACCTTTGATTCACAGCTTAGTTCAAGAGTGGCCAATCTCAATGCATCATGAAATTGTGAAGAAACCTGATGCAAGCTTGGGTCAGGTTGGGAGTCCCCCAGGTTACTTGCATCAATTGACTCAAGGACCTGCAAAGAAATGGACTTAACAAGTTACAAGTATGGATGACAAAAATACTGTGCATTGTGAGTAGAATCATCTTGATTTAAAGAACCTGTGCTTTCCCAGTAGATAATGATTTTAGAGATTTGGGCTCTGGCCCTTGGCTTATATGATCCAGATAATCTGGATGAATGACTTGTCCATCAACAGAAATTTCATATTCATGATTTACATCTGACATCCCAAGGCTTTGATCAGTTTGGGATGGTGGAAGTTGATTCTGTGCAGATAGCTGGAAAGCCTCTGAAGTCTGAAACACATGATGAAAACCATCATATAGATCAAAGAAAACCTTGGGACAAAATAGATAATGCACTGCTTTAACCATACCTGTTGTGTTTGCCACTGTTGGATGGATGACATTGCTGGCATTGAGTAGTGTCCAACATGTGATGCCACAGAATGGGGAACCCCCTGGTGCATGACAAACGAATGCAGAGCAGTCGCTTGCCCAGGTGGGAGGTAAGTAGGCACGCCAAGTGGAGCAACTGGAACACTCTGAACATGGTCATTCTGATTCCAATAGTAAACACAGTCATGTAAGGAGAACAAAAAGAGGAAGTCATAAAAAGAGTTATAAACAAGACTTGAAGTATCATAAATTGACTATTAATAAATAATAGCATAAGCTTTACAACTAAAACATCTAAAATGAGTTTTACAAGCACCATCTCAAACCAGTCTTTAGATGAAACGTAGAGAGGGGGAGAGAGGAGTGGGATGCAGAGATTCACGACTTCAATAAAACTAAATATACAGTTGTATCATATTTTACCAATGAAAAAAGTATGTACACTTATAATCACTATATAGATAATTATATGACATTAAATATCTGATTGCAACACAATCTCAGCAATGACACCTCAGGAAGACCAGCAATGTTACCGGATTTGACGCATTGCAAGCCAAAGCAAACAACTGAACATTGTCTGAAGCCCCATTTGAAATTACCCCAGTATTAGCATTTGTTGCACCGCTTCCATTAGAATCTATTTGGTTTCCATTATTTTGACCAAAATGAGATAAATCTTTTGAATTTGTTTGGGACATATGTGACTCATCACTATAAGAAACATTTCTCTTTCTGGCATCAGCCAGCTCAAGTTGAAGCTGATGTACTGTATGTAAATGAAGTCTCTCCATCTCTGCAAACTAACATTAACAAGCAGGAAAGTCAATCTAAATTCATTAAAAATGACATCAAATCTATTAAAGGAAAGACAGAAGTGTAAACAAGAAACTAAAAGCTCATCAACCTGTCTCTGACAGCCATGCCAGAGCTGGTTATATTGCTCTGTACGTTCTCGCAATTCAGCTTGTAAGGAGTGGCTTGTAGTTGACTGCAAAGCATCCATCTCCTGGACACGTGAAATCCAAGTTTGGGCCTCTCTCAACTGTTCATCCTTGTATAGAATGGCTTCCCGAGCAGCCCTATACTGAAGAATAAGACTACCATTAGGAAATGCAGCCACATTAATAGCAATCAACATTACAGTTAATCAAAATTGCAGCACTGATTCCATCTTGAACACAAATAAACTTGTCCTTGGAAATTAAATTAATCTGAAAATGAGTAACTCTAATTTTCAATAACCTACAAATGCATACCATAGATGCTGTAAAAGAGTATTCACACCTTAACCTCAAGAAAAAAAAAGTGCATAAAAATCAAGCAAATGTATGGACCTGTTCCTGCAAGTCAATAAGCTGTCTCTCTTTCTCTTGAACATGCTCTTGAAGATCATGTATCTGTTTTATATGCTGGACTCTCTCAGCTTCTGAATGATCATGTTCCCTTCTGCCAAAAAAAAAAAAAAAAAAGAGGAAAACCATCTAAATTTCAATAGGTTAAGTTTAGAAACTTTCATTGTGTTGATCTCACAGCAAACAGAACTATAAACAAAACATTCATATCAAAGGTATTGTTTTGAGGCTTATGTTTACATCAAACAAAAAGGTCATGAAAATAGAACAGAACAAACACACCTGAAAGTTGCCAGTTCCTTATTTTGCTCTCTAAGAAGGTCTTCCTTTGCCCAGGCCTGCCAAGATAATCCATGTACCACTAATTTATACATGACTTGCAAAAACCCACACTTTGTTTTAAAAGAAAAATAAAAGTTTCTTCAAAAGTAGAATGAAAAAATCAACAGACCTCTTCTTTTTCCACTTTGATGGCATCTAGTTCTCTAGCTTTCTCTTCCATTTTCCTTTCCAATTCATGTATGGTATGTTCACTTTTATGGAGTTGCTCCTATTGAAGCAAATAAGCAAATAAGCAAAAATACAGATTGAAAGTCACACACAGACACACAAAAAGGACAGCAACTACAATAGAATCTACTCGTTACATGCTTGGAATAATTTCAATTGTCAATGGATCTCACTAGTATTTTGCACTATTTCAAACATGAGATGCTCAATATATAATTTCTAAATAACAAGTTGCCTTTGATTCAGGTGCAAAAAGGCAGGTTTTACTCATTTACTCACTTCAACGGTCAATTTTACAATGGCAAAAAATTGTTGATGTCTGTAATCTTATTAATGAAACTTAAATTCTCCTCGCTTTTTTTTTTCATAAAATCAAATATCATAAATAGTTTATAGAAGCAGTTAAAGCTTGACTTGTTTCTTTTTCTGAAAGTCGAATTTCAGACCAGTCATACTGGGACCACATTCTAAATTCAAACCTCAAGCTTGGCAGCAGTATTCGCCAGGGCTTCGATTTTAGCATCAAAGCTGCTCTGCATTTCCAGGATCCTTGATCTTGCAATTGCCTGAGCTCTCAGTTCAACCTCCATCTGCTGGAGCTCCTCTCTCTGTCTAACAACATTGTGGATTCGCTGCTGCAGTATGTCATCATCTAAACTTCCATCCACCATGATTGTGCAGAAATCAGCATCAGCAGGCTCTCCACCATGCTGCACCTTCATAAGCATTTCGCCAGGTCAACTTTTCATCTTTCTCAAAGTGGAATTTAATCTTAAGACCAAAGACCTTACCTCATGTATGGTTCTCTCATCTGATTCTCCCACCTTTGATCTGTCCAATTCCTGTGTGTCGCAAGAAAACTGAATAAAAATAATAATGAACACCACTGGTACGATAATAATAGAAATAGCAATCTTTCCCAGCTTAATCAACATAACATGAAGCCACAATTCCGCCTCACTTCATTATACGTAATAAACTTTCTAGGTTTTGACACTCTGAGTTCTTGAGATTCTATAAATACTTAAAACAGTTGACATAACCCAAATTCACATCCCAATTATTTCGACAACCAATGGACCAAAAACTTGTCATCAAAGTGAACCCCGAATGTTTTAATTAATGCATGGAAACATCTCCAATTTAGAACACATGGTTGGTTTCATAAATGACTTGATCCCAAAAACCCAACCCAAATTCTGTTGTTAAGCAACTTAAGAGAAAAGGGTAAAATAAGCACAAGCAGTTAATAATGAATAATAAAACTGTATACAACTAAACAAACTAAAAGAGCCAAAAAGATAAGGAAAAAGGGAATAGATAAACCCTAATTTTTTTACCCGTGAACACTGACGAATACCAAACACAAGTAGTTATATTAAATCAATCAAGGTAATTGTTTTTTAATGAGGAATTTCAGATGCAAAACACGATTTTTTTTTCTCGTTTAAAATTTTCTTAGAACCCGAAGAAGAAAAAAAGGAAAACGAAGGAACATTCATGATTAGATGAAATTACCACTTCATCCCGGGGGTTCCGAACCGCATGATTGTCGGAAACGGCACGCCACTCCTTCCGCGACGTTGATGACATCGGCAGGGAACCGCTCCGGGAGGCGGCGACACTGGCCGCGGCCTCCATTGAATCAGAATGTCCCACGCTGCTCCAACTCTCCAAATTGCTCTAATCTGCAAAAAGCAGGCCCAAAAGAAAGAAAAAGAAACTAGGGTTTTTCAATAAAATAAATCAACGAAACACTAAATGTGATCAAATTTAAAAGAAAGAAGCGGGATTGATAGAAAAGAGAGCGGTGGGCAACACAAATAGGGGATGTTTGGGTTCTAACGATCGGAGGGTTTTTGGATAAATTTTTGAGTGCGTAAAAATAGTAAGATTTTCTACGCCCAAAAAAACAAAAAAACAGAGAGAGAGAGAGATGATTGGGTGGGTAAATGCTCGACCTAGCCCAGACTCCCGCCATTTATAGGGCAACTTCATCAATAATTATTAAACTTGATCATATCACGCTTTTAAGTGGTGCGTGTCGTTCACGTTTCAGGTCTAGTCAAGATATTTTTGGACTAAAGGCCTTTGAGTTTAAGACTTTTGAGAACATAGATATAGGCCCTTTAGGGGCCGGAGCTTTGGACCTACGGTCCGAAATAGCCCATTGGATTCAGCCCTTTAGTCTTTAGGACAAGTTTTTCAGCCAACTTTAGTACGTAAGAAAAGAGAGATTCGAACTTCACCCCTTAAAACGGAGAAAACGTAAGTCAATTATTGAATTAAATATTTGAATATTTTAAATTTTTTTATTAATATAATATATATTTAACAAATATAATAATTTTTAATTTTATTTATAAATTAAAAAAATTCCATCGATAATTGTAAAAAGAAAAAAAAACGAATTTTCTTTAATAAGGCAAAACTTCATCTAGTTTTAGCTTTTTTTTTCTTTTCTTTTCTTTTCTTTTCTTTTTTTTCACAAGTCATGTAGTCAAATGCCTCGAGTGGTTGCAAAACAAAAGTGTATTGGATATGAAAAATGAAGCATGAACATTACTTAATTCATTAAAGTTATGCTTGGTTGCAATTTTTATTTTTTATTAATCGCTTGTTATTTTTCATTTAAAGTAATTAATATCATATGAGTAAGCATATTGTCTTTTTTTTTAATACTTATATGTATTAATATTATATCTCTCGACATGTTA
>JAQSVH010000013.1:6798910-6819383 GCA_029448705.1 Adansonia digitata
CTGAGGACGAGTTTTTATTGGATGATAAAATGGTTCATTACCATGAGTGACGTTTAGATTCAAGTGTGAATGATTAATTGCTAACAAAATTTTGATTTGCTGGGTTGGGATCATAAGACAGAAACATAAACAAATATACTACAAATTAGTTATGAAGTGCTTGACTTCTTTCTCTAATACATTGCATAAAATCCCTTGCAAAAAACAATATTGAATATTTTTTTTTTACACATGATTGATTCAATTGAGTGTCAAAATATGGCAAGGGGAAATTATTTTAAAAAAGGAAAAATAATAATAATAAAAACAAAAAACAAAAGAGAGAGGTTGCATCTTCCCGAAAAAGGAGGCTTCCCAATGGAAGAATTCGGGATGACATTGGTGCCCTGGCGGGGCGAAGACGTAATGAATAAAGAGTCAAAAAGGTTTAGAAAATCAGAACACATTGATGAATGAGAGAGACATACTATTAAATGAGACAGCTGGATGAGACGAATGGGCTGTCCCCATCACATCACATTACACATAAATCACACAAATGCTAGCTGTTGTTAATGAATGGGGTTTACCAATAAAACTAAAGCAAACACAAGTTCCTAGACGACGCCTTTTGAATCTTTGATGAAACAATAAAACAAACGACCTTTGCTTGTCGCTTGGTTGCCTTAACAAAACAAACTACATATTCCCATAAGGATCGACGGGCCTTTGGGTTGTTTTGATTGATCAATTTCCAAGCTACCACC
This sequence comes from Adansonia digitata, assembly GCA_029448705.1. Lineage (NCBI taxonomy): Eukaryota > Viridiplantae > Streptophyta > Magnoliopsida > Malvales > Malvaceae > Adansonia > Adansonia digitata. Next base: position 6,799,657 of record JAQSVH010000013.1, read on the forward strand.
TCTAGGGAAACAAAAGTCTTGCCATTTCCTTTTTAATTCAGAACTATTAAGCATTCTATTCTTCTTAATCTGTAGTCAAAGATAGCAAAGTTTATCACATTTCGTTGGCTAAATGTTCATTTAAGTACCTAGCATACTTTTGTTTTGATTTGTGACGGCGTAGGATTCTGCTAGAGATTCTTTGCGGAAAATTGCCTGTAAACCCATGCTTTTTTTATGGGACGGCCTAGATATTGTCCCGTGGACTATAAAGAATCCACAGGAATAATGAAGATTATATATATTTGCTTCCTTGATGAGGAAAAGATCAGCCCATGGGTCAATGATGAACAGCGAGGGGTGCTATGATTGATGGAACTGGCACTTTCAATGCACTCAATTTATGGCTTTGACAAAAGAACCTCAATGAGGGATGTGCTGGCATCTATAATTAGGCAAAATGAAAAGCATGAAACAAAGCTTAAATCACGCGTAAAACCTGGGTTTTGGCTTTTACTGAAAATTTATATATTTTTTTATCAGATTCCCATTTGAAAAATGCAAGGTGAGGAGCAGTAAAGACGCATGACCAGGCAGCAGCTAGCAACTGTTGCCGTAATTGAGAAGTTCTCAATTAGAATCAGCCCAATCCAAAAAATCCCAGACCCCAAAATTGCCTTTGCTAACCGTAGCACATAAACAGCCTTATAGACCTTCAAGCTTTCAGGCACATAAACTGCCTGTTGCAAAGCATACAAATAAATACTTTGCTAGTCATGCATGCACCATTAGCGTCTACAGATCAACGCTTTCGGGATGAAACTTCAGACAAAAATAATTTCATTGGTTTTCAAATGAAACTAGAAATGTAATTCCTCGTTACATCTCAGCATTTCATGGAAGGTGTTAACTTCTGGTCAAGAGCTTGTCAATGGATGTGAGAGACCAGAAATTACAGTAAGAATATCATTGGCCCCAGCAGAGAGAAATAACAAACATATCAAGTTTCCTACCTCGAGCGTTTCTCACCCCACCCGAAAGATGCCAAGGAGGCTGTTAAACTAAAAACCAGGGCGTTTGCTGCAATTACTTGCATGCCCTCAAAGGAGGATATGCGTGCAGTGCATTCAGGCTAGATGTTTTTTGGCATGCGTATGCTTTCAGTGTTGAGAGATAGTAATCATATATATATATATATATCATGGTTTTATTAAATCCAGCTTTTTAATATTTTTACCTTTTTTTGAATGAAGATTTATTTACTATTGTAGGAACGAAGGTAATGTTTCATAATCACGATATACTATAACTAATCAGCCAACAACTAGATAATTGGCAAGATATAACGCAGCAATTCATCTAGTTAAGAACCGAAAGATGCAGGAAAACACTGACAGTCTAAATTCACCTAAACTTCAATTCCAATACGCAATCACAATTTCATCCATTATAGAAAATCTGAATAAGTGAGGTAGATCACGTCAACTAGCTGAGTAAGCCATCATTCTATAAAGTACATAAAAGTGCAGCTACAAATATTTGTTTATCACGACAGGAGAAGAAACATGTATATTAATATATATTACCCGGGAACCAGTTTTTAGGAAAAATCTTGTTGCCACAAAGTACCTATTCTTTTGCTTCCACATTTTGTGAAGTTTCAGCTTGTTTCAAACTTTCCAGAGCAGATATTCGCCTATCCAGGGGCCCTTGAAGACTTTTCACTTTGAGAGAAAGGGAAAAAGCAAAAAATATAAGCACACAACACAACTAAACCCCCAAAACTGATTGTAGGTTAGAGCACCACCAGAAAGACACGAACCAATCCAACCAAATGAACAGGAGAAAACTATTCATTTTTGTTAATTATTATGTTCAGTAAAACGTTGGTGACCATCTATCCAATCACTTCCTTGTCTCGTGGTAGTTCATCTTGTTCGCATCAACAAATAGTAACTTATTGGAATGGGTCTAATTGGGAGGTTCAAGCATTAGGATCATTTGAAATAAATAAAGCATTTTATGGTTTCATTCTTGAGACATTACACCTATAGTTGGTATATTAATGGTTTTTTAAGGCACAATCAAGAAGAACCATAGATAAAAAAATGTTCAAAAATAATTGGACTGAAATAATGTCAAAAACTAAGCCAAGAATCAAAATGACACATAGAGAGGTGAAAATAAATCCCCTTTACCCTAAAAGGTTTCAAGAAAACATTTCATTTACTTGCAGTTTACTGAGCAGTACTAAGCTTTGCCTTCCCGAAGCCCTTACATGCATCAAAACCATGCCTTTTCATCCAAGATAACATTTTTCCTCTTCCCTTACCAAACAACAGAAGACTCTATCTTAGCCCAAGCCTGCTATGATTGGGTTTATTTAGACCATGAAATTCAACCTAAGAGATATCTGTAATAGCCTATCCGCCACTACCAGAACAAAGAATAACCGACGTTTTCTTACATTTTCATCTAACATCAACAACCCACACAGTCCTCCAAGCAGCTATATATGCAATGCAATGTAATACCCCCTTCACACTGCAAATGCATAGTAAACAACAAAGTACAAAATAAGCACCAGCACAACTACATAGATGAAAAACTATCAAACAAATACCCAAAATTCAGTTTTCCAAGCTTTCGTATACCTCCAAAAACTCTCGAAAATGAGCATAAATCCGAAAACCGACAAATTCCATAAGAAATTGACATTTATCCCAAATGCTACGAAAGAAAAGGAAAATAGGGGGATTGCCTGTTGGGTGATGGATTCATGGGCAACCTTGTAATCCTTGTACAGGATGTAGAGACCCAGAAAGGACGCCGCTGCAGCCCCTGTGAAGAATGAAGCCAATCTCACCCTCAATACGTAGCTCATCTTTGATCTTCCTCCCTTCTCCCTTATTTTTATTTTTTTTTTTTTCCTCTGTTTACAAAACTCTTTTTTTTTTTTTTTTTTATGTAAGAAAATTAAAAACGTCACCACTTTTGATCACTTTAACGCCACCTAACGTTGTCGTTTCAGTACTAAACTTTTTTTTTTTGGTTGTCGTTGTTGTAAATTGCGGTCTGTGGGCTGTTGAAAACCAACGCACGTCGAGCAGAGCCAAAGCCAAAATATAAATAGAGAGAGTGCAAAAATACACGTTACATTGTGGAGCGAAACAGCCCACACTTGCCCCTTCTTCGATCCTCTTCCAACTCCAAAGAAAATTTAGGGTTTGGGTTTGGGTTTTTCTGTGATTGTGAAGAGGAAAACATGCAGCAGCCGCCACAGTTGATGAACATCACCACTGAACAGATTCAAAAGGTTACTTGGTCTTTACAGCATTGACCCTTTTCCTCCTGAAATCTTTATCTTTTGGCTAACTTGATGATTTTTTTAATGTGTTTTCATCGATGGGTTTTACATGCATTTTTTTATGTGCATTTTTTTGCAATCAAATTAAATTCCTTTTGGGAATTCTTGGGGTTCTTGATCTTTACCACAGTTTCACAATCATGTCATTTGTTTTCGTGGTTGGACATGTTAAAATGGTTGTGAACTATTGATTTTCTAGGGGTTTTTTTTTTTTTTTTCTGTAAAAGAAACAAGGATGATTTGCTGAGAAAATTTATCTTTTTTCCTGTTCATATTGATATGATAATGGATCATGCTTCTTGCAGTACCTGGACGAGAATAAAGAGCTGATAATGGCAATACTGGAGAACCAAAACCAGGGAAAGTTGGCTGAGAGTGCCTCGTAAGTGACCCTTTTTAAACATCGTTCTTCTATAATTTTGTTTACTTCCGGCTTTATACCAATTGTTATAGGCCCCATTGTAGTCCGAGTTTTGTCGTTGAGCTGAATGTTTAAATCGATGTTATTCATCCATTACTTTATATTAAGAGGTTTATATTTTACCTTTTCTCATGCTTCAGTGTCTGCTGTATTTTAATTGCTTCTCATCTGTAAATGATAGGGAAAAAGTATTTAATAGCCTTCTGTTGGTTGCCGCACTTTGGGTGATTTTCTTGGTCGCCCCTAAATTGAGTTCTTCACAAGAAAATTTATTCTTTGATTATGAAGTTATAAAATTGAACTCAGTATGCCTGAATCAAAGTATTAACTCACTTGTTTACTTCATCTTCTGTGCTAGTTTAGTGCTCAACTTGTATGCTTTTTCTGTTATCGTAGATACATTGTAAAAACAATCATATCTGCCAAAACTACAAAACAACACATTTACATGCCTATTAATACTTGGTCATCTATATTTTAAAGACGAGATCGAATGATTGTTCACTATTGGTTTGACTAATTTAAGTAATTGAAGAACAGTGATCTTCATGGTGGAAGAACTAGGGTCGATCTGTATATTTAAGTATTTACGATTAGTATAATCGGTTAACAAGTACTGTAAATTATGATACCCTTCCTCATTTTATAATAATGATTCAGATATCAGCCACAGCTGCAGCAGAACCTAATGTATCTAGCTAAAATTGCTGATGCACAGCCGCAGGCATCGGCATCTTCCCAGGTTCTGTCTCAGAGATTTATTCGGTTGAATATCTTTTGGAAAAACTAAGAATGCATTTCTTTCTTTGAACTCATTTGTGAAACATCGCAGATGCCTCCACAGAGTGCAATGCAGCAAGAGCAACATGTTCAGTCTGCACAAGCTGCAATGGCTAAGCAGCATCCAGGTTTCTTAGCTCCTCCGAAGTTGCCTTTCCATTTGAACGATCCACAGCAGCGACCAGAGCAGCCGGTGTATCTCCAACAACAGCAATTCAACCAACCACATGTGGGCTTGAGATCCGCTGCTCCTAGTGGCACATACCACGGGGTGCAAACTGGGTTTGGTAACAGTTTCATGAATATTCAAGGAAACAAACAAGATAGCTCGGCCTCGGAAGATGGTGCTGGTGAAGGCTTCCGAAACTCACCATATGGGCAACGCTAGGGATAGCGAAAGCATGAGGCTTAAATGATGTTAACATGGTTAATAATACCCTGGTGGTTCATATTGTGGGGAGCTCCTGCAGTAGTTGTCTGCCTCTAATCATCTGAATGTATTTTGCTGCTTTTTATGGTGCTATGGAAAATGGGGAGAGCTAACTTGGTTCTCTTTTCATATCTTTTGATTTAGTTATTCTGCACCGGTGAATCTCTCGGCAATACATTTGCTGTTAGTGATTAAAATACTGGTTTCAAATTTCCTGGCTTGGATTGATATTCCTAAAACTAAGGCAAAGTGATTGTGGTTAGGGTTAAAAATTCAAATTTGGTTTGGTCATCATCAAGGCTCAAGTTATCGAGTGCATCATATTTGAATTTCTAAATCTTCGACTCCACTTGCCTGCAAATCTAATAGTCTTTTTTTTTAAAATATATGCTTTCATTATTTTTAATTAATACTTAAATGATCTCAATTTAAATTTGATCATATATAATTAATTTTGAAGGCGAACATGAAAATCAAACTTATTTCTTATTAAGTAAAACAATATAATCAAAAAGAACTTGAGTAGTTCAATTCAAATTTTGAATATAGGACTCGATTAAATTCAAAATGGAGTTTTGAATCAAAATTTTTAGATCGATCTCTAGAAATTTCTTTCAAGTGTTTGGATGTTTTTGACTTTGGAGAAGAGACACCAATTTGTGAACGGCCGTTAACGTCCTTCTCAACGCTAGCAATTTCTTCGACCATAGTGAGACTCAAGAAACTTATCTCGCGAACTGCAAGAGCATTACCACCGTAAGGTGTTGCCTTTTAAGCACTTATAATGAATGCTGGTACTTTTCCCGACCAATAGATCACACAACATCCAAAGTCGGGTGCTTCTGCTAGTACGGCTGCACCATTTTACCTCTTTATCACTCGTGAAAGAAGAGCCATTTTCCTTGCATTGCATAAGAGTTTTAACAGTTGCTCCCATCCCATGTAACTCCCAGCGTTTGTGATGCAAAGTACATCAATCAGCCAGCGAAAGCGAAAAGGCCAGTTCAGTCTTCTTTTAAGTTCTAAGATGTACTGCTATCGTTTCTATTTTGAAACTAACAAACCCAAATTGTAGGCCTGTTTGATTGATTATATTCTATGGTCATTTCCACGGAAATAGGCAAACCACGTCCAAGCAGCTGGCCGACCGACATTTGACCCAAAGCACCATTGCTTTAATTACTTGGAGAATTCACAAGGTTACGAACTATGCACAGCTGCAAATGGGTGCACGTACAGTTGATACTAATGATGCAGGGAATAAAAATGGTGCAAGCTTAAGTATGACAAGAACAAGCACTAAAATAAATAGTGTTTTTCTAATAGTGGAAGGACCAAAATGCCCAAAACACTTAAAATAAGTCAGCTTATGATCCAATCCAATCAGAGAATTTTCTCAGATGCAAAAAAACGGCTGATCGATGACCAAGATCAGGAGGACTCAGGAGTTACATTTAACAAAAATCACATGCCGAGATGTTTGCAATCTGTGCATAACGCATGTTTCACGACTTGACATTGCGATTCAGAAAATCCTGCCACAACAAAACGTATTTGGTAAATCTCTAAATTAATTTGGTTAAAAAGACTAAAAAAAACCTATGAAATTCAGAAATGCTATCTGACAAACTAGTATCAGTTTATTATGGATAATAGTTATAAACCGATAATCCTGCCCTGAATATTTGACAAGCCAATACAATAGTATAACTGCTTAATGCAAAAAAAGGATTATCTATTACCTCAGATAATCAATCAATCAATCCAAGCAGGAAAGGAGAAACAAATTATCGAATGCAATAGCAAAAATCACAGTACATCATTATATTAAATGCTTCAATTTAGCATGTTGCGAATTAGAATTGCTCATAAAAGAGCTGTAATAGAATATGGAATGCACATGTAATAAACAAATAACACGACAATTAAAGAATAACTCACAATTGAGGTCAATGCACTCACTATCTTCTAGAAGATAATGCTGCCCCATTTGCCCTGCCATGATATAAAACAATTGAGCTCAATAAGCTTCAGGCACAAGAACACATACTGATAAATGATCTTCAGCTATCTGCAGGGTTTTAACTCAAATACCTGCCCTGGTGTTTTCCAACAAAACTTGAATTAGACCTTCCATAACCAGAGGCCTTGCTTTCAACACTTGTCACACTTGATCCCTCAAAATTTGCTCCATTAATTTCAGTAGGATCTTTAGATTTGCTCAATATTTTTACATTCGAGAGACCTCCACCTGCACCAAAACAAATGCCATTGGGACGTTCGTTCTGCATTCCTAACAGCTGTGAATGATTATCAGCTGCAGTTTTAGAGATGGCAATGTACTCCTTGAAAACAGCATTATCATTCTTCAAATGGCTGGGATCAATTGATGGCAGGACCTTCTTCGGTCGGTTAGGCTGTGCCATCGGAGTAACAGCAACAGAAGGCAAAAATGAGGAGCAAGGGGATGAGGCTGCAGCAGCAGCAGCAACTTTAGCAACAGCAGCAGTGGCTGCTATCATTTCTTGTGCTCCTTCTTGAAGCTGAATATAATCGCCCTCAATCACAAACAACTGAAATCACAATTTCAAATCTTCAGAAAGTATAATCCACGTGTACAAAAGTGTAAAAAATTGCAAGAAAAACAAACCTCAGGGTGAATGGCTACAAAGTCATCCAGCTTTCCAAACTTCTTCTTGTAATCATGCCAGCGTAAAGGTGCAAGCATTTTCCCCAGCCTAGTTGGTAGCTGCAATAGACATATACAAGTCAAACCTCACTTGTGCAAGGCTTAAATGCCATATCGGACCTAAGAAAATTTATTAGCAGATCACTAACCGTTGAACTGATCCGAATTCTGCCTCCAGTTGGAATCGTGCGAACAATGCAAGCCAACAATGATCTTTCATCAAGCAGTGCAGTCTCTGAAGTCTTAACCGATCTTTCATCAAGCAGAACAGTCTCTGAAGTCTTAGCTGATATCAAAATATTAGTCTGCCCAGTTGAGACAGAATTTTCGGGCAAAATAGCACCAGTGCCATTGCCTACTGTTGTTTCACTGAAATTAACAGAATGCAAAGAAGTATCAGGAGGAGATGCGCTGGCAGCACTGCTTGCTTCTTCTGCTGTTATAGCTTGGTCCTCCTTTACATGATTATTCATGTTCAGAATATTCTGTTCCTGTCCAGTTCAAAGTTGAGGTTAGATCTGAAAATTTTCTATTCTGCTCCTGTCCAGTTCAGAGTTGAGGTTAGATCTGAAAAGTTTCTTACTGCCAGAAGACTAGCCAAACTGACAAACCTTGGATTCACAGCTCTGCTCAAGAGTGCCCAATCCCAATGCATCACGAAATTGTGAAGAAACCTGCTGCAAGCTTGGCTCAGGCTGGGAGTCCCCAAGGTAACTTCCATTAATTGACTTAAGGAACTGCAAAAGAAACAGTCTTAACAAGTTACAAGCAAAGGTGACAACAATGCTGAGCACTGTGAGTTGAATCATCTTAGTTAAAAGAACCTGAGCTTTCCCAGCAGATGATGATATAGAATTGGGCTCTGGACCTGGGCTTACATGATCCAGATAGACTGGAGGAATAGCTTGTCCATTGATAGATATATCATATTCATACTTTACATCTGACCTCCCAAGGCTTTGATCAGTTTGGGATGGTGGAACTTGACCCTGTGCATATAGCTGGAAACCCTCTGATGAAGTCTGAGAAACATGATGAAAAGCCATTATGTAACAAATAAAACCTTGAAATGAACTTGATAACATATTGGTTTGACCATACATGTTGATTCTGCCACTGATGGATGGATGACATTGCTGGCATTGAATAGTGTCCACCATGAGATGCCACAGAATGGGGAACCCCCTGCTGATGCATGACAAACGAATGCAAAGCAGTCACCTGCCCAGGTTGGAGGTACGTAGGCATCCCAAGGGGAGCAATTGGAACACTAAGAACATGGTCATTCTGATTCTAAAAGTAAAACACAATCATTCAAGGGGAATAAAAAGAGAAAATAATAATAAAGTTACAACCAAGACAAAAGTATCACAAATTGACTATTATGAGATAACAGCCTAATCTTTACAACTAAAAACTTCTAAAATGAGTTTACAAGCGCATTCTTAAACCAGACATTACATGAAATGTAGAAAGAGGAAGGTAGGTGTGCAAATATCCACAACTTTAGTAAAACTAGAGATGCAGTTGCGTCATATTTTGCCAATCAAATACATTACCATATGGTGAAAGTTGTATACCTATAATCACTATATATTGGTTATAAATATTAAATTCTGAATACAACTCGATATCAGCAATTACAGGTCAGAGAAGTCAGCAAACTTACCGGAGCAGGTGCATTGCCAGCTGAAGCAAATGATTGTACATCGTCTGAAGCCCCATTTGAAATGAACCCAGTATTAGCATTTGTTGCACAACTTCCATTAGAATCCACTTGGTTTCCATTATTTTGTTGACCAAATTGAGATAAATCTTTTGAATTTGCTTGGGATATATGTGATTCATCAGTATAAGAACCATTCCTCTCTCTTGCATTAGCCAACTCAAGTTGAAGCTGATGTATTGTATGTAAATGAAGTCTCTCCATCTCGGCAAACTAACATTAATAACCAGGAACAAGGACAAATCAGATTCGCTGGAAATGACATCAAATCTATTTATTTAAGGAAAGAGAGGAAAAGTGTCAACCAGAAAACAAAAGCTCATTAACCTGTCTCTGACAGCCAACCCAAAGCTGGTTATACAACTCTGTACGTTCTCGCAATTCAGCCTGTAAAGAGTGGTTTGTACTTGACTGCAAAGCATCCATCTCCTGGATACGTGAAATCCAAGTTTGAGCCTCTCTAAATTGTTCATCCTTATAAAGAATGGTTTCCTGAGCAGCCCTAAACTGAAGAATAATACTACCATTAGCAAACACCCCGGATATCTTCTAGCAATCAACATTAGAGTTAACTGAAATCATTGCATGGCTTCCATTTCCAATACAAACAAATTTGTTCTTGTACATTAAGTTATCTGAAGATGAGTAATTGTAATTTTCAATAATCTACAGATGCACACCACAAAGGCATGACAGTGTAACAGAATATTCACAGCTTAACCCCCAGGACTAAAAATAAAAAAGGTGCATCAAAATCAAGCAAACTTATGGACCTGTTCCTGCAACTCAATAAGCTGCCTCTCTTTCTCTTGAGCATGCTCCTGAAGATCATGTATCTGTTTCATATGTTGGGCTCTCTCAGCTTCTGAATGATCACGATCTCTTCTGCCAAAAGAAAAAAGAAAAGGAAACCCATCTAAATATCTAGAAGTCCAAACCTCAGCAATGAGTTTAATGTATTAAAAACAGTTATCAACAAAACAAACTGCTAATAATCAAGAAAAACGCAATTCAGAGAGAAATACTAAGATAATATATTAACTCAACCCTTGAATAGATTTAGGAACTCAATGTTTTGGTCTCATAACAACTGGTACTATAAATAAAACATTCATATTAATGGTATTGCTTTAAGGCTTATATTTACTGCAAATAAAAAGGTCTTAAGAGTAAAACACAAACCTGAAATTTGCCAGTTCCTTATTTTGCTCTCTGAGAAGGTCTTCCTTTGCCCAGGCCTGCCAAGATAATTCAAGAATCACTAATTTATGCATGACTTGCTTAAAAACCCGGATTTATTTTAAAAGAAAGCTAAAAGTTTGCCTAAAAGCAGAATGAACCAATGGACGGACCTCTTCTTTTTCCAATTTGATGGCATGTAGCTCTCTATCTTTCTCTTCCATTTTCCTTTCCAAATCATGTATGGTTTGTTGACTTTCATGGAGTTGCTCCTATTCAAGAAAATGAAGCCAAAATAAAGATTGAAAGCCATTCATGGTAGAATCTACTTGCAGCATGCTTGGAATAATTTCAACTGTCAATGGATCTGACTGCTACTTTGTAGACTATTTCAAACATGAGATGTAATATGACTTCGATTTAACACCAGAAAACACAGATTTTACTTGTTGACTCACTTCAACAGTCAACACATGATGACATAAATTTCTTAATGCTTATAATCTTATACATGAAACTTAAATTCTCCTTTTTTTTTTCTTTTATATAAATCAAAGTTCATATTATAATTTATAGAAGCAGTTAAAATTTCACTTGATTCTTTTCTCTGAAAGTTGAATCCTCAAAACAATTATATTCTAAATTCAAACCTCAAGCTTGGCAGCAGCATTGGCATGGGCTTTTATTTTAGTATCACAGCTGCTCTGCATTTCCAGGATCCTTGATCTTGCAATTGCCTGGGCTCGGAGTTCAACCTCCATCTCTTGGAGCTCCTCTCTCTGTCTAGTAACATCATGAATCCGCTTATGCAATATTTCATCATGTAAACTTCCATCAACCGTGAGTGAACAGAAGTCAACATCAACAGTCTCTCTTCCATGCTGCACCTTGAAAAGCATTCAACCATGTTCACTTTTCATCATTCTCAAAATAGAATTTAATTTTAAGATCAAAAACCTTACCTCATATGTAGTTCTCTCATCTAATTGTCCCAACTTTGTTCTGTCCAGTTCCTGCATATTGCAAGAAAACTGAATAAAACAAACAATGAACAACAATGATCCAATAATAATAGCAATAATAATCTTTCAAATCTTAGTCAACATAACCTGATGCTCAATTCCGCCGTTCACAGCTGTATATTTCCTCACTTCACTAAATCCAACAAACTTCTAGGGTTTGACACAATATAAGCTGTAGGGATTACATAAACACCTAAGAAGTTGGTACAAACTAAATTCATAATCCCAATTATTTCAATAACCAATGGACCAAAAAGTTGTCATCAAACTGAACCTGATTTTCTAATCGATGCATCAAAATGCTTCAATTTAGAGATACATGATTGGTTCATAAACGACTCCATCCAAAAAAAAAAAAGTTAACCCGAATTTGTTGTCGATAAGCTTATGAGAAAATGCTATTGCTTAATAATGAATAATCTAAGTGCACACAAGATATCAAACTAAAAGAGCAAAAAAGGTAATGAAAAAAGGAACAAACAAAGTAATTAACCCTACGTTTTTTGCTCACGGAGAACACTTAAGAACACCAAATAGTAGTAGTTAAATTAAAATAAAACAGAAATTGTCTTCTAACTTTTCCTACTGCCGAAACAATCCAGATTCGCAGCATGATTTTGAAACATTTTCTCAGAATCCAAGTAAAACCGAAAGCAAAGGAACTTTCATGATTGGATGAAATTACCACTTCACCCCCCGGCTTTGGAACCGCGTGATGGTCGGAAGTGGCACGCCACTCCTTCCGCAACGGTGATGGCATCCGGAGCGAACCGCTCCATACGGCGGCTTCATTGGCCGCGGCCTCCATTGAATCAGAATGTCCGACACAGCTCCAACTCTCCAAGTTTCTATATCTGCAAAAAGCAGACCCAAAAGACGAAAAAAAACTAGGGTTTTCCAACAAAGAAACTAACGAAACCCAATAATGGGGGAGTTAGGGTTTTAAATGATTGGAGGTTTTTTGAAGAAATTTTAGAATATGATAAATGGTGAGAATTTGACGCCGAGGGAAAGAAAAAGGGACAGATGATTGAGTTGAGTCACGAGTGCGTGAAAATTTGGAGCGAGCGTCAAGGCCCCCGCCATTTTTAGGGCAACTTCGTCAACAAGATATGCTGAATCATCACGCATTCCGGTGGTGCGTGCCCCCCACGTGTCTGATCTAGTCAAGATATTTTTGACTTAAGTCTTTGAGCGGAGGCAGGAAACTGTGGACCTAACAAGCAGAAATAGCCCACTGCTTTTGGGAGACGTTAGTCTTCTAGGAGAGTATTTCATTTTTCTACCGATAGTGCGCACTCCAATTAAAATAAGGAAAGTAATTGAAAAAAAACCTTTATAGTTATTTTTTAATAATTTTATCAAAATATTACATTATTACATTATAAAAAATTAATCTAATTACTGAAGTTAATGACAAGTAGACATGTACAAGATTTAGGTTATTGGTTTGAATTTTGATATTTTCGAGAGTTTAAAAAAATATTAAACTCAAAAAATGAATTTAAAAGAAATATGCTCATTTAAAAACGGATCAAGCTTTGAACATAATTTTTTTCTATACTTCGCTCATTTTATCGTTAGAAATATAAATTTTTAAAATAATTTATCTTTTCGAAAGAAATCAATTCTTCTTAAAAATAAATTAATCCTCTTTTAAGACTAAACGATCATTTCCAAAGAAGAATCCTCATCTTAAATAAGATCAATTCTTATGTGTATAAATTTTAATAAAAAACCTAATACTTCAATTATTAAAAATAAATAAATTTGAATAGACTTAAGTTTAAGCAACGCGTTTATAAAACCAGCATTACTATCATTATTAATATAGGCCTAAGTCTTAAAAGAAAATTATTAAGTATTTTATTACTTTTTTGTTAAAGTATTTATTGGTTTATTATTATTGCCTTACCATCTAAATTTGATTTAATCATTTTACTTGCTAAAACCAAAATCATAAATTGATCATCAAAAGTTTTGAACTATACTTCCAAAATTAAATTGTTTAAACTTTAAACTCTAGTAGTGTAAAACTTTATATATTATATAATAATATCAATAATCCAATTGGTATAGTTATCCAACTATATTAAAATATTTAAGAGCAATGGGTTATATTGCCACATTATAGTAATATAAATTTATTTGATATATCAATTATGTATTAATTAATCAGTTAATGCTACTGTCGCCTTGTTAACAATTTTTTAAAAATAAATATATATATAACATTATTTTTAATGAGATTTATAATATAATTCATTAATAGCCTATAGATTTGTGTTGTCAGTGCATCAAATAAGGATAAATTTTTTTTTATTGAATCCCATACATGATTGTATTTGATGAGATTAAGTGTAATTCTTGATTTTGAAAATTGAATAAATTTTAAAATTTGATATGTTATATGTATGTTTTTTTTACTATCAATTAGGATTGAGCAGTAGTCAATTTAATAGATTAAAGCAATCAAAACAAATCCAATCGGTTTATTTAGTTTAATTTGATCGGTTTCGATAGATAGATGTTAGTTGATCAAGTCAATTTAAAAAAGTTTATTCAATCAATTTATAACATTTTATTTTTAAATTCAGTCAATTAAATAAATCAGTACTTAATTAATTAATAAATAAATTATATATTTTTTATTTATATTAATTACACTCAATTCAATTATCCTACTCAAGCCATAATCATGTTGCCTACCAGACAAATAAACTTAACCAACTTAGCCAAACCATCCCGGAGGAGGACTGGGCGTATCTAATCTTTTTCTTTTAATTTTATTTCCCGAATCAATAATTTAGAATCGAAGAACAAAAAAAAAAATGCCTGCCCCATCTATGAATAAAATAATAGAATAATAAACAAGCAGTCTTCGTTCCAGCAAAGAATTTCGTTCGATCGGCAAAAGACCAAAATAAACTGGGAAAGAATGCAGGCTTCAATGAGAAACGACGACGGAGGTGACTATGCCCCAAAATCCCAATGTTATCTCAATATTAGAGCATGCTGCTGCGGCTGCTGCTGAAGCTGATGGACCATTTCCGATCTAAATATTCTTCGATTTTGGCCCGGCCGTTGAATTAATTGCTGATAAATTAAGATTATAGAATTTGTGTTATCACCATTGCGATCTCCATTTTCTTCTTTTTACATATTAAATCATAAAAACGATATCTTAAATATCGCTTGCTGTTCTTTCTTTATGTCAGAGTTCATACGCGCTCTACAGCTTCAATGTAGTTCTTCGGAAGTAATTTTTTTTTTTAATTCAGATTTTAGTTTAGTTAACTCATTCCTGTTTGAAACCCCAAAGGGTTTGGCAAATTTCACTAGTATATCAATTAATCAGCTAGCATCCAGCTGGCGCAATAGATTCAACGTATATTTCCTTGCCAAAATGAACTAAACATAAAATAAAAGAACACTAATGAAAGAACAAATGCTCGATACAATCTATTAATTGCACTCATTTTATGTGCAAAAATTCCTTTTCCTCTATGTATATACTAATAGAAATTGGGAAAACAAAAACAAAAATTTTAAACAACGCGGAAAACAAAAGAAATAGTAATGTATGGCTGGCCAGCTGGCTGCTAAAAGATTCAATAATAGAGGAAAGCGCAATTTGTCCAACGTATACTTGAAAATCACTGCCTGCATCATATTTAAACTCTGAATTAATCTGGAAGTTTGAAATTCTTCTCAGTCGGATGATTCTGATTATACCACCAATGAAATCCACCGCTATGCTCCCTAATCTGGGACTCAGGGATCCCATTTCGTTACACAGAACGAAGCTCATACTCCCCGGGGCGACTACCCCGCTGGCAACTCTCTCCTATTCCTCCTCCTCCTCCGGCGGCCAACGAGTCTACGATCTGTTTTATCACCAAAATGTCCTCTCCAACCACTGTGCAATGGAGCTACTGCATCGAAGGTGGTGGTGTGTGGTGACCAAAAAACAGACGACCCCATGAACAGGATTTCCAATGGCAACCCTCTGGTGAGTGTCAAAGCGAAGGCAAAGATTCGACCCCTGAGGGCCTTGTTGATTACATGAGAGACAACTCTTCAGAATGATAACATGAACGACAATGTGAAGACAGCTCCAAAAATGGCGAGCAAAAAGGTGCTTAGAAAAGGGTAGGCACACAAAACCGTCGTCTGATCATGGCTGTGCCAGGAGACGAACCAACTATTATAAAAATGTTCTGGGAAACGTACCCCCGGAGCCCGAAATAACACACAATAAATTTGTAAAAGGAAAATGGGAAGAAACGAGGCCAAGATAAAGAAAACGCTGAAGAAGCTTCTGGGGTTGTTTTCTTGACCGAAACATCAAGCATGAAAAGTAAGGATACAAGGAAACCAGGCACGAAGAACCCTAAAGAGAGAACAAGGTGGACGTTGCAGAGGTTGGCTTGTTGCTGCACGGTTAGCGGTGGCAAGAGCGGGAAAAGAAACTGTCTGCGAAATAAGGGTAGGCGTATCAGTTCGGTCAAGGCCTAGGACGTGAGGAAGAAGACGAAAATGAAACGGAAGGTCCAGAGAGAGTTGAAATTCTGCAAAAGACGGGAGCTTCAGGATTCAAAGCAGAGGTGAAATATGAAACCGACGGAGAAAAGGGAGAGGAGGAGGAGCAGAACAACGAAGGCTATGGTGGCAAAACCTATGGCGGAGTCCAGGAATGACAAAGTAGGAAAAAAGAACATGGCACAACAGGACACACGAATGGGGCTAGCCTATAGCAGATGATGATGATGGCAGCGGAAATAGCTAGAAAATATCTCAAGAACAGTGTGGTGGTGGCGGCTGCGGCGGCGGTGATAGAAGGAACAAAAGTTGGAAGAAAGGGAAATAATAATCCAAAACATAGTTGGACGTTCGCAAGGGGAATTACGGAGATAAAAGAAGGGTTTGATTTTTTTTCTTGGTTTCTCTCCCTTTTTTCGAACCAGCGGGGAAAAAACAGGCTGGTCCACAGTTGGAGAAGATTTTTTTGGTGTTTCAGAGAAACAATCAAAACAATAGAGAATATAGGTAGGGATCATTGGGAAGTTTGTTGGGGGCTAATATGAGACGGCTGCTTTAATTTCCGCTGTATTTCTGGTTGTGGCAGTTTTTCAGGGACGTGAATTACAATTTTGTGAGGTTATTTAAGCTTTTACACAATTTAGGATGTTTTTTCATGGATATATATATATAATATATATGAATGTATATATAGGCACACGATGAACTTTTCATAGATTTTAACGTTTGAACTTGTCTATCAAACCAGACAGAATTTTAAAATATGATCCACCAACGGGGCAGCTGTTCTTAGTTTCCAAGCATCGGATTGGATGTATTTAGAAGTTTTCAAGGCTCATGTACTCATTCAATAATATTAGAACTTTAGTTAGGTTTTTTTTTTTTAAATGAATATTATTATGTTGTTTTTAAAAAAATCACAACCCAAAAATAAAAAAAATTATAAATATCGAAATTCAAATTAAAATTCTTTAAATATATATTTTTAAATTGAGTGAATAAATCAATTATACTAAGCCGAACTCATAGAAGGCTTTTAACTTCATAAAAAATTAACCCGAACAATCCCATGCCGCAGAAACTTCAAAAGAAAATTATCTTTTTCTTATATATAAAACTTTTATTAGGAAATTAAAGAAAATATATGCTTGAGGGATTCCATCCATCATCAGGGTTTCAGATTAAAAATTATTGATTATTGCAACGCAAACTTATGTTAGTCAAATATGATTCGAAGTGCTTTGTTTGGCCAACGGGTGCAGTTGAATACTAATTATTCCATGAATATCTATGTTTGGGTATTGTTATTATTTTTTAATAATAATTTTTGTTCAGGTTTATTCTGTCAACTTAAGTATTTAAATTAGAATTTTACGAAACGAAACAGTCAATTTTTTTCAAGAAATAATTATTTATTTTAATTAAGAACAAATTAGAAGATTAATGAATTACTCCCAATTTTTTATATATTCTCTAAATAAAACTTATGAAATTAAGCATTTTATATATTAATTAATAGTGTAATTTAGCAACCATGTAAAATTACACATCAAGACTTTGAGTTCATCAACTTGACCAACACAACATGAAAGCAGCGGAAACTGAGCAAGGTCACTTTCTGTTAATACATATTAACAGCGGAAACTGATATCTTCATACATGTTAACAAATATTAAGTAATTAGTACGTATTAATTTAAGATTATTATATATAATAATGTCATCATCTTGTGCATTGAAAATGATAAATTAAATTATAAATTATTGCATTAATGCAATGTTACTATTATAAGTAACACTTTAATGTTAAAAAGTACTTTAAAACTTTCATTAACAAAAATTCTTAATTTATAAATAGCACATTCTAAAATGAACTATTAAGCAAAGAAGAAATTGTATTGAAACTCATAACTGATTTACCATTGTACAAATAAGATATCCATGGTACTCGCAGCAAATATTATACGCAGTAAATAAATGTGGACATTAAATATTATATTTTCTTCATTTACCTGTATACCTCCATTTTTTTTTTTTGTCAATGGGAGAATGGCTTATATATTAAATACTTAAAAAAAATAAAGGCTTAATTTTATTACATTGCACATTAAAATATCAAACTTTAATTCAATTCATTATTTAAGTTGTTAAAAAAAATTATTTTTATAATTATCAAATTAAACTTAGATGTTCACAAAATTAAAATTGGATTAGTTCACGAATGGATAACAGCCTTGTATGATTTGAAAAAACACCAATGATGAGAGCCCAATGTCGACTTGGTGTTTGAAATTAACTGAAAAGACAACTAAAATTTTATTTTATAAAGAGGTAGTAAATGTTGATATTTAAATTTTAAATATATTAAATATTAATTATTTATATAAATTAATTGAATTAATTTTTAAATTTTTATTTAAATAATAAGCTTTATAATATGCATCAACTTGATCTAAATTAATTTTTAAATAATAAAAATATTTTTATTTAAATTTATTATAAATATTAAAATAAAAATATTTTTAATATTATTTTAAATAATTAAAAAAAAACTTTGAAAACACTCCTATTTAAATTTAAATAAAAAATTTAATAATTTTGAGGGACGACGACAAGTAATCATTGCGAACCCAGATTGAAATTGAGTGCAGGTAACTCGAATTTGTTTTCATTGTCGGCAGCCACTTGGCAGTTTGCACCGATCGTCTTACAGCGCGTGCCTTGTCTTGAGACACAATGCCTTGCTGTACTTTTGGGAAATCCACGGCACGCTTAGCCAAAACGGAAAGAAATGGGAATTTATGGCCGTTCAATAACATATCAAAGTATCGTTTTCAGAATCACTCGGTTTTTATGGCGTCCCTCAGCACGCAGTCTTTAATTATAAGGCAGCCCAACTTCGGACACCTAACCTAGTTGTCGCTACCATGCTTTAATTTAGTACGTACACCAAAAACAAAGCGGATCTAGCCTAGATCTCATAATTTTAAATAAAATATATTTAATAAATTTAATATAATAAAATACATTTAATATAATATATTTGTAGTTAAAATTTCATAAAAGTAATAACTTAGGCACTGGACGATTACTGCATCCTTCTAATAATGGTAAACATTGTCATCATTCGTGGGTTTTTAAGGCTAAGGGGTTTAGCTCTAGCCTCTACGCCTCTTATAAAATGGATTCCTAAGGAAGCAACATGGAGAATAAAAATGAAAAAACAGTGTGAACACTTTCAATTTTTCATGGCTTACGCGTTACAGCTGGTAGCGCACCTCAAATCACCCGTCCATCATCGACTATCAAACAGGCCAGGAAAGAATCAAGACACTTTTATTAGTAGATTGAAAGTGGTTCCAATAATAATAAATGGGGTCACTAAAATTTAAATTTTATATTTATTAAATATTATTTTTTTAAAAATAATTAATTAAATTAATTAAATTAAATTTTATATTCATAATAACAGAAAAAATTTTAATTACAATTCTTATGATTTTGAACCTTTACTACATAGCATGTTGTGGGTTTTTTCAATTAGTCATTGTGATTAAGTTTCATTCACACAAAGAATTATATTATTAATTTTT
>JAQSVH010000013.1:6824377-6843272 GCA_029448705.1 Adansonia digitata
TTTTTTAATAATATTTTATTTTTCAAAATTAAATTAAATATCATATAAAATCAAACAGATTTGAATCAAGTTTCATCGGTTCAAATTAATTTGATTCATCAAGTTTTTATTTTATAATTTTTTTAGTTATTTTAATTTTTTCAATAATTTTTTATTTTTAAAAGCTCAAATCAAATACCATAAATCAAACAGATTGAAACAAATTTCATCGATTCAAACTAATTTGATTCATCAATTTTTTATTTTTTAAATTATTTTTTAGCTATTTTAATTTTTTTCAATAATTAAAAAATTATTTGTTTTATATTATAAAAATAAAAATTAATTAAAACATTCAGTTCGATTCCAATAAGTGCAACTTTTTTACTTATGAACCGTAAACCAAATCAAACCGAATATGCTTAATTATTACCTACACACAAATCAAACCAAATGGAACACTACAGTTCAAATCAACTAAGTTTTTTATTTTCTTGATTTTTTTTTCCTCAACCCTCCCTAAAAGCCAGAGGAGTCCAACTCACGTTCAGCTCAGATAAAAAAGATAATTCAGACCTTTTTTTTTTTCCCTACTTTTAGTGTTAGGAGGATTTCTAGTTTGGAATTGCTTGTGTTTCAAATAGTGAAACCAAGGACCGCTGCCACGCCCCTAACACTTGATTGTCTTTTAGGTTTAATTACCTTAAAATGTTACTTCAGTTAAGATTATGCGGCTAACAGATAGAAAAAGGGGAAGGATTGGACCATATACCTGTGGCCAATTTTGAAGCTGACATGGAGGAAAACGCCTGTATCGTGGGCAGCATGCCGTCAAAGTGGAACACAGTCATTAAACACAAATGAGAATACATCATCATCTTTATCAAAAATGACGAAACTCAATTGTCACAAGCAAAGAGAATCACAAGCACCACAATAGGTTCAAGCTTGAAAGAAATCAAAGCTAAACTTACGATAGTCTAGATCTGTTACTAGAACTATAGTTTACTATATTGACCAAACAGAAACATCCAAAAACCTGACAACAAAAGCAGAATGCCTCCCTCAAGATATGCAATCTACTTGATCTTCTTCTTTGGCCTCAACTGTGTCGACACAGATAGACAGTAAAATATCAATTAGTTGCAATGAAAAGGCATGAAAACGGATGAGGGTTACAGGATAAAATCTAAGAGTAGTGGTTTCATTCATATTTAATGAAATATTAGGATCCTGCATAGATGATTTACCTGATTGCTGTGCCCACACTTCTTTTTCCTGCAGTTCACAGCACGGGGGTGCAGACGAGCATAACACCTATATCAAAGACATCATCATTCATTGGATGGGACAGAAAACAGAAAAGATTTCAGTACTGAACGCAAGCCATTTTATAAAGGAAACGAAAAAGAATGCAATTTCATACAGCAATACGGTATTCTTCAGGGGCTCATAGAATAAGAAGGGGGTTATCATGCTTATTTCAAGAACCAGCAGGATGCAGGTCACCATATAGAAAAAGGTAGGATCTAATTAGATGCATATACGAGATACATGATGGTGCACGAATGAACATTGTAAGATTATTAAACAAGTAATTATAGGCAATAAGAAAGTGAAAACACACTTGCGGCAAATCATCTTGTCCTGATTGTATTTCCTAGCCAATGCCATCAAAGAAGGCTCGATAATGCCACCACGAAGCCTCAGAACCAGATGCAACGTTGACTCTGCACAATTCCACACAAACATTCACATCAAACTAAAATAAACATCAGGTTAAAAAAAAAAAGTTCAGGCTTTCAATTCAACATCCCAGTCTTTCCCCAAATTTCAGCACTTTAAAGAATAAAATGGGGATAATATAAAAACTGTTTTCTTCTCATCATAGAGATCCTGTAAGATTATCCGAGTGTTGTCGAATAAAGTTGATGAAGCTATAAAAGAGCTAACAGATTTAGTTCTATTGACTCCTCTAAATACCTATCCAGCTACTCCTGTCATTTCTCAACAGGCAAACATTACTTAAACATGTCAACGGCTTTGATTCAGAGTTCAATACGGAGAAAATAAATTAAAATACTTTTTATATCTTTTTTTTCTAAAATTGTGTCAAATTTTCTCGGGAATCAACCACGGCCTATGTGGGAATATTTACCTTTCTGAATATTGTAGTCGGCAAGAGTACGGCCATCCTCAAGCTGCTTTCCGGCGAAGATCAATCTCTGCTGGTCCGGTGGGATACCTGACAACATTTACCCCGGAAAATCTAAGCCGTAAAATCCCCATCGATCAACAAATATAATCACCAACTAATTTCATTCCAAAAACGGACAGGAGGCAAAAAAAAATAAAAAAAGAGGAAAAGAGAGGCGTATACCTTCCTTATCCTGGATCTTAGCCTTAACATTGTCGATAGTGTCGCTGGATTCGACCTCTAAAGTTATGGTCTTCCCTGTTAGGGTTTTCACGAAGATCTGCATTTTAACTTTGAGCTCTGCTTCTGTCTCTCTCTGTCTCTCCCTTTGTTTGTCAGTCAAGTCTTTTTGTTTATCAATCCTTATATACGTGGGTTTATTACGAATTAGGGTTTCTCGATTATGTTTGGTTATAGGGTTGTCTGGGCCCTTTTCTTTGTTTGGGACCGTATATTTGTTTTACCATCTGCTTGTTGTAGTTTAAAATCTGATTCGTTTTTTATTTGATTTTAACAAACCTTGAGCAACCTTGGCCACGTGGCTGAAGAAAAACTCTCCCACATCGTCAGTACCGCCACCTCACCATTTCGCCAAACCAAGTTTTGCCCAAAAGCTCCGACAAGGCGCACCGAAACCCGCTGATTTTTCAAAGGAATTTCACGAAGCGGTTTTCGGTGTCAGGTCCACCGTCGCTACTCGCTCGCGTCAATTTATAAGCTGAATGAAGTGCGCACTGCGCATGGCATCTTCACCTAGTTATTTCGCCACTCCACTTCGCACTCTCCTTTCATCACCATCATTCGGAAAATCAACTCGCATTCCTTTCCGGACTTCGCTATTTTCACAGCCGCTGACGCGTAAGACGCTTGCTTCATCGACTGGGATTAGAGTTGTTTTAGGTCCCGGGGGAGTGAGTTGGAGAGCCAAGGCGTCGATGGCGGAGACGGCAACCGAGAAAGGGAAAGGAAAGGTGGAGATTTTCGATTCCGAGGAGGATCTGTCGGTGTCTCTTGCTAAATACACCGCCGATCTGGCTGATAAGTTCTCCAAAGAGAAACGCACTTTCACCGTCGTTTTGTCTGGTGGTTCTCTGATCAAGTCCCTCAGGTCTTAAACTGCCCGTCCCCTTTTCTTACTTAGTTTTTACCATTTCATTTCTTTTTTCTACTTTTTTTTTTTTCTCAAATTTGTTGGCCCTATCATTGAATGTTACAAAATTTTGTAACTTTTCCGGTTACTCCCTTTCTTCTTTTGTATGTAAAGAAAATGTATTAAGTTTGGAACTAATATTTGCATGGTTCTTCTGATAATTGATGATGTGATAAATTGAACTTTCAGGAAACTGGTGGAACCACCATATATTGATTCGGTGGATTGGTCAACCTGGCACGTTTTTTGGGTGGATGAAAGAGTTGTTCCTAAGGATCATGATGAGAGTAACTATAAGCTGGCTTTTGATGGTTTTCTCTCAAAGGTATAATCGACTACGATGTTTCTAGTTTATTGTTTTATCATTGAAATTATGATTAATCTGTTTCGGTTTAATTGTTAATAAATTGATCTTCTAAAGTGATGAATATGAAAAAGTTTTTAGTTGTAAATTGGGGGCTGAGTAGGGAGATATTTGAGTTCCCTTTAGTTTCTTTGCTTGTAATTTGCTTGTCTGCAGTTCTGATGTGCTTTTTTTCTTTTTATTTTTTTGGGGGGGGGGGGGGGGGTTGGTAGGTTTTCATGCTTTTCTTCGATAATGAAATTCAGTTGAACATCCATGAAAAAGAAAAAGCTTTTTGTCTTTGTATTCTTAACATGGCATTGTTAATTTTTTTCTTTTGCTAATTTGCTATTTCTGAAGTTCGCACCTAATATGATATCATTTGTAATGTACAATTGGGCATTTCAATATGCATTGACTTTCCAATCGTAGTTGGTGCTACATGACCAAGGATATATTTGATTCTCCTGTTTCTAAGGGAAATGATAGCATTTCAATTTTTTCAATCTTCATGAAAAGGAATTTAAGTTATGGTTGTAGGAAATAATAATTTTGATCTTGAAGTAAATTCATACAAGCTTGGCATATAGGGAAGAAAACATATCAATGTTCTAAAGCATTTTGCTTCCTGATACTTACAAGTCATTGCCTCATTCTCAATACTCAATAACTTGATTGCTTCTTAAAACTAATTTATTTCCCGATTCAACGCTTTGCTTTTAACTGCTTGTCTGCTTCCTACTAGCCAACTTCTGGGAGAATTATTAATGAGACAAAGAAATTATAAACCTCTTTCATTCTCAGATTGTCCTCAAAGGTGGATAGATTTAGGGATAAATAACAGTCACCATTCCTTTTGGCTTTCTGAGTGTATTCCTCAATTCTGAACAGCAATACCTCCTGTATTTTTTCTCGAGTACAAGCTGAAAAGAATTCCATTTAATATACCTTTTTATTGTCTCTTATCATTTTCTCCTTACTTTCCAACTTAAATCGGTTAGATATTACTTTAATTTCATTGTTTCTCTTAGTGGTCAGAGGGATGACCTTATGCTACTAGGCTAGCTTCTAACAAATGCATTGTCTTCAGTTTTCACGATTTTTCTCTCTGAAGAACAATCTCCCTAAATTGACTTCTAATTCAGGGAAAATTAATGTTAAACGTGCATTATATCTTTGCCAGCTTGATAATATTTCATATTTTGACTGCTATCAAGTAACCAACTGACTATTTTTATGCTGCACTATTATTCAAATATCACTTGGTTCTTGTTCATTAAATTCTTTTAGTCAGTGGCATGCACGATGAAAATCTAGTAATCAGCCAAGTGGTCTGCAGTTGCAGTTTCTATGATGCTGTTAGTATTCCATCTTCCTAGCCAATCAACTTAGATGTGTTATTTTTCTCTCCTTCAGGTACCGATTCTCCCTGGTAACGTCTATTCCATCAATGATGCACTGCCTGCTGAAGGTGCAGCTGATGACTATGAGACCTGCCTCAAGCATTTGGTAACGAGCGGCGTGATTAGTGTCTCAGTGGCTACTGGAGTTCCAAAGTTCGATCTCATGCTTCTGGGAATGGGACCTGATGGACATGTGGCTTCTCTCTTTCCAGGCCACCCTTTAGTCAAGGAGAAAGAAAAGTGGGTTACCTTCATTAAGGACTCACCGAAACCACCCCCAGAGAGAATCACCTTTACTTTCCCTGTTATCAACTCATCTGCGCACGTTGCACTCGTGGTGTGTGGTGCTGGTAAAGCCGGTCCAGTGCATGCTGCATTGGGAAACAGTCAAAACTCCGCTGCCGCACTGCCTGTTCAGATGGTCGCACCAGAAGGCGACTTGCTCTGGTTTTTGGACAAAGATGCAGCTTCCAAGCTGTAAGTTGCGTGTCTATAGTTTATAGTTTATCTGAGTCGCCTAGTGACAATTTTTGAGTACGTTAAATTTGAGCTCTATGGATGTGCTACTGGTGTTTTGTCTCCATGAAAGTTACGGACTGACAAGCCTTTTCTTAATAAAAATGGAGTTCGATACAACGCCTTAACGCTGTATCAACTGCAATTGAGTGATTAAAGTAATCATAGTGTGATAAGCATTTAGAGCTCATTGGCAAAATATTCATCTAGTGAATAACAATCTACCAGACTGTGAGAAGTGCTAAACTCCATGATCGTATCAGGGTTTTGAGAAGTTGGGGTGATTTAATGCTGTGCCATTTTCTCTTGAGCAGCAGCTTGAGGATTGAAAATTGGAACACAGCAAAGCAGTCCGAATCGGCTTAATGTGCAAATTAGGTCATTTGGATGGACATTGAAACTGACTCCATCGAGTTTAAAAACAGAGGTGGTAGAAGGATTAATTACTGTAACGTTAAGATTAAAAATTATAGCAGTGATAAAACATATGTCCGGATTCAGATGTAATCACTGAGATGAGAACTAAAATGAAATTGAGGATATTAGTTTATATATTTTATTTATATGATTATTTTTATTTTAAAATAATTATTATTATATTTAAACAAATGATA
The DNA here is from genome assembly GCA_029448705.1 of Adansonia digitata. Taxonomy (NCBI): domain Eukaryota; kingdom Viridiplantae; phylum Streptophyta; class Magnoliopsida; order Malvales; family Malvaceae; genus Adansonia; species Adansonia digitata. The sequence goes on from JAQSVH010000013.1 coordinate 6,830,580, forward strand.
ATACATTTATATATATCTTAAATTAAAAATAAATAAAAATTATTAAATAATTATGTAAATAATTTAATAAAAATATCAATTATATAAGTAATTAAAAAGTTATTCGAAAACTAAAAAATATAAAAAATAATAAATATAATTAGATAAAGTCATAAAGGTTAAAAATTAAAATTTAAAGGATAAAAAATATATATTTTATATGAGATAAAATTGGGTTGAAAAACTTATAAATATAAGATAAGGGGAATTTGTTTTCCATTGGACTGATTTTTTTTTCCACCGAAGGTAAAACCCTCCCGTGTAAAAAATGGGTTTCGCGCTGCGAGAATAGTTTTTCTGCACCAAACCCTGGAATCCAAACAATAATCACGAAGCGATTGAACCCCAAAAAAGTTTAATCACTCAGCCCGTCACTCAAATGCGCCCTTAGTAGGTGGAACCATAATTGGTCATGGTACAATTATGAGTTATGATCAAAGTTTAAAAAATTGGACAAAGATCAAATCCATGGTTTTAAATAATAAATAAGATTTTAAATATTTTAAAAATAATTTAATATTAAAAAAATTAAATTATTAATAAACATATGCATTTATTAGAAGTAAGACTTTTAATATAATTTTACGATGTTATAAGATCAAATCTTGTTACATAAAAAATTAATTTTTTTTAAAAATATTTTTGATTTTTGACGGGTTAAATGAATTTTAAATTCGTTCAATTAAAATTTGATTCTTCGTATAACATCATATAAGCTTTTAGATCTCAGTTCAATAGGTCCAGTTTAGTTTTTTGGAGCATAGTTACGACTATACAAGCCACACAAATTCAAAGAGTATGAAAGCTTGGATTTTGAAACACGTTAAGTCGGTGAATATTTGAAAAGGAAGAAAAATTAATAAGAGTATAAAAACTACCGGAGATAAAACTCATCAGTTTATGGGACTGACAATAACTAGGTTTGTCATCCTCTCATCAATTGAGCTCCCCTATTTAGCGACTGAGCTTGGTTAAATGTTGGTATAAGAAACTTAAACCCTATTTCCTCTTTTCTTTTTTTTTACTTTAATCAGTAATCTTAAAATAACAGAAAATGAGCTTCTTGACATTAGTGGTTTAAGTTCATGTTTGATTGGGTGGAATCAACGAAGGATTATGCTTTCGTTGATTCTGCAGCAATTATAAAATTACTCTTTTGCCATAAACAAAATAGCAAGAATTCTGGATGATGCTGGCTGCTACCTTCCTAGCACATGGACATGAGTGAAGAAAACTACAAATGCCTTCCTTCTGACTATCAGCTACTATCTCGTTTCTTTTCTTAACCTTAAAACATATGATTTAATTTCGGCATCCGAATGACGGTATTGGTGTTTGGTATGGGGTTAGGTATCTTTCCCTTTCTTGCAAATCAAAATCGGCTTTGGGGTTTCCAAAAAACATGCATCTGAGTCCTAAAAAACACTTGTCTTGGCTTTGAAGGCAATGGATGCCAACCCCAAGAGGATAAATCCTTTTATAAGCTGTAATCGAACTTCAATGCATAGCTGAGATTTAGGCAAGTGATACTAGAGACTGAAAATTTTTTATTTTTCCCGAGAAAACTAAATGGGAAAAATCATATGATTCTTAAAGCAATATCGCTGCTAAAAATTTTGTTTCTTTTTTTCTGTCAAGCTCTCAAATGTTGGTCCTAAAATAGATCAGATCAAAGGAAAACAAACTGAATTTGACATTAGAATTGGTGTTCTAGCAAACAATATTTGATAATGATCATACTTGAGCGCATGTTCTTGCAAAAATTAAGGGTTACTCTTTTATGATTAATGAATATAACAGAACTGAATGCCGAAACTGGTTTTCTCAGGGGGACAAAGACTCGTTGAGACAGCTTTAAGTTTAAACCTCTGGGGGCTTAGCGTGTTGTCATTGTCCCAAGGAAACCAGAGCTCACTTTTGTCTCTTGAAATCCCTTTCATTATTGTGGTAGGTGATTGAAAAGGTTAAGCATGCTAGCCAGCAGAGGCCAGCATTGATATTGTAAAAGTTGATGATCCCCGGCCCCTGTGCGTGAAGGAAAGATTGGAAAAAAAAAAAAAAAAGTGACCCCCTATGCCATTGATCTTTAAGGTTCCCACATTAAAGTTGTTCATTTTGTTGTTATCATAACATGTCTCAGCCTTGTTGAGATATCAGTTCTTCTTTCATAATTTTCTTGGATTTTTTTTTTGGCCGGGGGGGTTTCATTTGAATGGTGAAGACACTGAAGAGAATGGAAAGAAAACTCAGCATGACCCTATGTGATTTTCAAATATCCTACTCATGGAATCCCAGAACAAAGGCATTATAGTGCTAAAAGTGTGAGCTTATGGAATTCGAACAACTCGCAAACGAAATAACATCCGTAAAGAGTTGGTATAAGAAGAAAAAAATTGATTATGATTACCAAAGGGGAAGAAGTCAATGCTGTAATCACAAAAATCAGTTCCTTAAGACTCGAGGATCACGTTTAGATAAATGTGTAAATAAGTAACTGATTTGTTAATTAGGCTTCATGAACAAGCCAATTTTGACAATCGCGAATACTCGATGAATTTCACCAGAATATTCGGAATTCAAAGGCATATTTCTGAAACCAGATTTAGGCCACTTTAACATTGTTGGTTGAAAAAAATATTTAAATATTGATTTGATCTTTATAGTTTAATCCGATTTTAAGTTTGGTATCTAAAAAATTTGATATGTGAAATTTCATTCTGTTAAGCATGTTAGTATTTAAAATTAACACCGAAAGCTGACGTTACAATCAAATAGCTAATGTGTGGCAAAATACCATATAATCTTTATCACATGAACATAAAATTTTTTATTATTGTTTTTTAATTTTATTTTTTAATTTTTTTAATAATGACATGACTTTTTTGAAAAAAAATTTGTAAAAAAAAATTGTGATAAAAATTGATTCAAAAAATTTTTTAAGTATTTGGTATTGTTGTAGAAAAAGTATTGCAATAAACTCATTTATATATAAAAGTAAACTTTCAAACCGTAAAAACTTCATTTCTTATTTTTTGATTATAATTACCGTATAATAATTTTAATAGAAAAAATTAAAATTTTTTACTCGCTTAGAATTAAATTACATTAAAATGTAATTTTTCATGTTAAAGTTGTGTCATTTTCTTGTTAAATCGTTGTCCATTTTATAAAATACCTCAAGTGGGTATTATTTTCTAAAACTCTAAAGTTTATATTAAGTCCAGTATTTGTTTAGTGGAACTTCCCTATTCAAAACATATTAAATTTAGATGCATCTCCCCCAAATTGGCTTAGATAGGGACTTTTCTTGTTCACAAAAAGAAAAAAACAAAGGGTAAGTAGTAGGGTAGCACATGAATAATAATAAAAAAAACAGCCTTATCTCATGGTCATGGACTCCTCCCCTTTATTCTTCCATACTTTCTTTCCACCATCCCTAATTTCTTTTATTTTTTGTTTTCCGAAGCACCTCTTCTTTCTTTTGTTCCTTTTTTTCCTTTATCTTTTACCATATGCGTCTGAAAACACTGCGCCCCATTTTGTTGACGCGTGATTTTTTTATACACTTGATTGACTATATTATTGCATTCAAATTTATGTATGTATCATATATAAATCTTTTAAAAAAAATAATTATTTAAATAACATAATAATAAATAAAAATTTAAAAATATTTGTGTTAAATTATATTTTAATTTATATTTTTTAAATTTTTTATATAAATTGAATTATAATTTTATCCGTTGATTTATTTTATTATTTAAAAAATTTATTATTATATAAATATTTATATAATTTTATAATTAAATTAAAAAAATATTTTTTATACGAATTGGACCAGATAGACTTTCAGCACTTGAAGAGGCGAAGAAGGAACTCTTATCTTTTGCTTTGCTTGTGCTTCCTCCCCAGCTTTTTATAAGGGGTTTTCCATTTTCCAGTCACTAGTCCTCACAAGTCTTCGCAAGCATTGGGTTTTTTGTCCCAAAACTTCCGTAAATTCATGATTGAGAAACAAACTTATGGTTGATTTTTATGAGTCTTTCTTCCTCATTGGTCTTTTTTTTTTTTTTTTCCGGCATTGCAATTGAACAACTGAACCATAGTTTTTTTTCTATTGACTTGCGAGGTTGCGATAATAACCAGTGTAGGCCCCACCGTTGCTTGCTTGTTGTCGGTCCTATTGTTCTGAGGCTCCTCTTCGACCAAGGAGCGTTCTCTAATGTTTGAATGAATATGAACCACTTTGCTTGATGAATCAAAAGCATTTTTCTTTTTTTCTCTTTTGAATTTTTTTTATCATGTGATTGACATCCACAATTAGGACAAAATCATGATCAATGTCTAAATCAATTTGATTTTGACTAAATTTGACCGATTCCTCATTGGGTAAAGGTTTCTGCTTTATGGCCACAAAAGAGAATTCCAATCCATCTATGTATTTAGAGGAAAAAAAAATTGCTTTTCTTCAACAAATATCACATTTTTTTCTTGAGAAAGTGGAAAGTGTTAACCTGTTTAGGAGATGATTAACCCCACTTCTAACTTGAATTCTAAGCAAAAAAATTCAAACAAATCAACCTTACCCAGCACTTAATTTGCTGGAAGTTTGTTAAATTTGTGGGAAAAAAAAAATTGTAGCAGCTGCTCTTGTAATAATGAAAAAGCATGGAAAAAAGCAACAAAGGTAGCAGTCAGCCACTCAACAAAAAAGGAGATCGCTATATCATACTAGAATGAGATGAATGATAAAATATATATATATATATTTATAAAAAAATAAAATTTAAGTTCGTATAAATATATTATTAAAAAATATAATTTTTTAATAAAATTAATTTTAAATCATACAACAAATGAAAATATTTAAATTAAAAAAAATAATCACACATGTTTATTGAACTTCTATTGTTCGGTTGCCAAATCTCAAAATGCTCAGAGGACATGAGCTTCACAATCAAACCTTCACATCTAAAACATTTTTTCTCGGACCCTTATTTCTTTGTTTTTTTCCTCCATTTTTCCCAGCAAATATTACTATTAGTAAAAAAAAAAAAAAATACACCTAATTTTGTTTATTATTCATAATTTCACATCACTTACGTACACACATGTGATGTGAACAATTGAATATATATATATATATATATATATGAAATTACAATTAGGTAAAACACCTTTTAATTGTTGACTCTTTTCTGAAGAAAATCTTTAAATTTATTTTTTATTAAAACTTTAGAGAAATCAAATTTGTTAATTTTATATACTATATAAATATAATATATTTATTATTTGTATTTATATTTAAATTTTTATATATTTAATAATTTATATTATAATATATAAAAAATATAAAATATAATACAGGTTAACGAATTCACAAATTTTATTCAATTAAAATTCAGTGCTCTTAATCACTGTTTATCTTTTTTTAATATTAAATTTGTTTTCCAAATGACATTCTTTAAAAATTATTTTAAAAAATAAAGAGATTATTATTATTATTATTATTATTATTATTAGAAATAATAAGTGTAAAATACTCAATCTGAAATCTTTCTTAAAAAATGCTTCTAGATTAGTGTCTGGAGAGAGACAAAAGAAAAAGAGTTTCTTTGGCGAGAGAGAGAAGACAAGGACAAAATTCCACCCCCTCCCCCCCTCCCCCCAAAAAAAAAAGTTAAGAAACCAAAGCTAAAGCTGAGGAGTAGAAGAAAGAGGGGGGAGCGGAGCAGTTGGGTTTCAGTTGGTGGTTAGGGGGATTACCTTTGAGAAAAGCAGTTAACAAAGCAACAAAAAGAAACCCCAGAGGAACAAAACCCTTGAAGTTAAAAAGAAAAGGGCAGCTCCGGCAATCTCGGTTTGAGCTTCCCTTGACCTGTAAGCTTTTTTTTTTTTTTTTTTGGTTTCATGGTACCCTCAGGGAACAACAATCCTCCGGGAATCCACCACTTCAGCGGTGAAGGATGCGGCGGATTCTGGTCGGCTGTGGGGATTCCGCCTTCCAATGCTGCCATCGCCGTCTCCGACCTCAACGGCCTTGTTTTGTTCGCTGCCATTTTGTACACCTCCACTAGGTGAAAAAAATTCCAAAACAAGAAAGAATAATCGATCAATGGTAAACGGTAGAAATCTCCGAAAACCCTAGTAAGGATACATAGTGAGAGTAGTTGATAAAAATCAAGTTCTAATAGATGAAAGCACTTAAACGAAGTCAGACTTCGTCTTCATCTCCGAACTCACCTTCATCGTCATCGTCATCGTCTTCGTCGTCTACGTCATCGTCGTGGATTCATTTGCGTTCGGTTCTTTTCGTTGTTTCTTCTTCTTCACCAGCTTCTTGTTCTTCCTCTGATCGGTGAGTCCTCTTCCTCTTTTGCTAAAACATTTACTTGTTTTTTCAATCTTTTGTTAGAGTTTTGATTCCGATCCCGATCTCTGCTCACTATTTTTTTCCTTATTTTAAGTTCAAAACCTATTTTTTTCGCTTAAATTTAGATTCTTTCTTCTTCATTTTAGACTTTTTTATTAATTAGGGTTTCTGCTTCTTCATTCTTAGAATTTTCAGTCATTTTTTTTCAAATTCTAATTTATACTTTGCTTTACTTATTTGTTGGATCTGTGTTAATGTGCCTTTGCAATTTTTTTTGGGGTCATTGACTAAGCCTGCTTTTAGATTGCTTCAATCTGCTAGGATCTTATTCATTATTATGATAATAGTTTTTAACGTTGTAATATTTGGATATTAACACTCACAATAAAGTAAAACAGAGAGATTTTGGGGAAAGGAAAACTATTTTATGATGCGAAATGAGAATTCTTTTTCTCCCTTAGTCAGATGAAGAATCGATTTCTCTCTGGGAAGCATCCTGACTTTTCCAACTGCTAGTATTTTTTTTTTTTTTTTCAGTTTACAAGTTTGAAACTTCTGGGAATTGCTTATGCTTATTTGAATCTTTTAAAAAAAAAAGTTTTTCAGAGGTTTTCTTTTATGATTCATATGCTGGAACTGTTACAATTGTTTTTCAGTATTTGAGGCTGTCCAGGATTAAACTCTCGTCATTGGAACTAAGAGTTCAGCGCTCTATCACCAAGCCTCTTATCAGACCCTACACGACTGTTAGCCTGGTGCAAAATTTTATATTTAAGCCATATTCCATTATTTGGCTGCTGACCTACTAAGCAAAACACTAATCTTATGTTTCTGGTGGACCACTGAACCCTCATTTGTGTGAAGCCAGTATCCTTTGCTCATGAGAGTTGGCGTCTAGTGTAGCTTGATGCGGGGGGAGTAGACAGTCTGGTGATGCTGTGATCATTTCTGAAACAACACAACCTCCCTTTCTGGCACACTTAATGATGACTTTTCTTTCCTTGAACCTCATATATTAAAGCCAGAAAGGGATGCCTTAATATCTATAAAACTGGTTCTCTTGACTGTTGCTTAGGTGCTAGGATTTTTGTTGTTGGAATTTTGCTTTCATCCCCTCTATGTTTATAAATCATATATTTTTGTCATAATTATCATTAGCTTCTCATTTTCCATTTGTAAATTTGACTTTTTTTTTCAGTGGTCGACTCAAGTCACCCTGGTCTCGCCGCAGAAAGAAACGTGCCCTTTCACCACAGCAGTGGAGAGGTTTGTTTACACCCGATGGTAGACTCAGGGATGGTGGATTAAAGTTCTTGAAGAAAGTTCGCAGTAGAGTGAGTTACTGCAGCAACTAACCATTTCATTTTCTCTTTGATTTGTTTTCTTGTAATTGGATTGTTTAATCTTGTACACCACTGATGTAGGGTGTTGATCGAAGTATTAGGGCTGAGGTCTGGCCCTTCCTCCTAGGAGTGTAAGTGTACTTAACCCGTGTTACAATTTTTTCATGGCTGCTACTGGTGCTTCTATTGTTGTTGTCTTACTCCCTCAAGCCATGATATCACGAAAAAATTATACTTTTTCATGGAAAAAGTTTTCTGGGGCCTGTGCCCGGGGGAACATCTTAGCCACTTTCAAACCATGGCTTTCCCATCTCATACCATGACATTTATTTTTCTTTTCCTCTGCAACAGCTATGACTTGAACAGTTCCAAAGAAGAAAGAGATGCTGTTAGAATCCAGAAAAGGTAACCTTTTCCATCCCCGTCCCTCTATATTTTATTTTTATGTTCCTTTTAGCTATATAAGTTGATTGTTGTTGAGAATTACCTCTTTAGGCTATTCTTCTCTTTTGTCAATCTGTTGATGCAGGAAAGAATACGAAAAACTCCGGAGAGAGTGCCGGCGGCTCCTAAAACACAATACTGGGAGTTTTAATTTAACTGAGACTGCCGGAACTTGGCAAAATGGAGACAGTGGAAATCTTATCCAAGAGACCGATGCATCTAGCTCCGAAGATGTGGTTAGTGCCAGAGAATCTCTGTCTAGTGAGGAAAGGAGCCCGGATGCTGAGTCCTCAGATGAACCATCCAGTACGTTGTTGGAGGGAGATTACGGTTCAAGAAGAATAACAAATGCTGATGTGTCAGCACTAAACAGTGAGTCATCAGACTCTGACTCTTCAGAAGACCCTGAAGTGATTCAGGGTTCCCCCTCTTTGGACCACAGGGAGGAGAATGATCCTGACGTTTCTTCAAAAAGAAATGTTTCTCCCTCAAGCACAGAAGTGATATCAAAAGTACGTGCAACTGAAGATTTTTCCACTTGGCAGCGAATCATTCGTCTGGATGCTGTTCGTGCCAATGCTGAATGGATGCCATACTATGGTTGTCAGGCTGCAGTATCAGACGGGAGGGCACGCCGTTCAGCGGACGCTGTTGGGTTAAAGGATTATGATCACCTGGAGCCCTGCAGAATTTTCCATGCTGCACGTTTGGTTGCTATCCTCGAAGCTTATGCACTTTATGACCCCGAAATTGGCTACTGCCAGGGCATGAGTGATCTCCTTTCCCCAATAATTTCAGTCATCCCAGAAGATTATGAGGCTTTCTGGTGTTTCGTAGGTTTCATGAAGAAAGCTCGACATAATTTTAGGCTTGACGAGCTGGGAATCAGACGGCAACTTAATATTGTTTCGAAGATAATCAAATGTAAGGACTCTCACCTCTACAGGCATTTGGAGAAGCTCCAGGCGGAGGATTGCTTTTTTGTTTATAGGATGGTGGTGGTACTGTTTAGGAGGGAATTGACATTTGAACAGACAAATTGCCTTTGGGAGGTAATGTGGGCAGATCAGGCGGCCATTAGAGCTGGGATCGGTAAGTCAGCCTGGAGCAGGATAAGACAGAGGGCACCTCCAACAGATGATTTATTGCTTTATGCAATTGCAGCTTCAGTGTTGCAGAGGAGGAAATTGATCATAGAGAAGTACAGCAGCATGGATGAGATTTTAAGGGAGTGCAATAGTATGGCCGGACAACTTGATGTATGGAAACTCCTAAATGATGCCCACGATTTGGTGGTAACTCTTCATGACAAGATAAAGTCGTCCTTTTGATCGTTGCCACATTTATCCACTAATTTTATGTTATTCTTCAGCTCTTTCTTTAACCCAGGTTCAACGGGTAATTTCAAGTCTCGTTTATTGATGCACAGCTTAAAATGCTGTCTGTGCTGAGCTATATTTTTCTTATTTTGTCGCTGCTAACTTTCATATGGCTAAGGTGGCACTTGCAGTGACAATAGTTGAAAAATGCTTATCTAGTATTATAAATCTGCATTCCAGTGCTCTCATTTTAGCATAAGAGATAGGAAGATATCGATGATGACTTAATCTTCATAGTTTCGGCAGATAGGCACAGCCTATAATTCCAATCAATGTATCGATTGCAAGAGAAATATTAAGTGATTGATTATGTGCTTCCATCATGAAAATTTTTAGTGTACCATCTCATCTTTTTGTAGCATCTTGCGTGGAACGGTTTTGAAAGATTGAGCACTGCCGACTGTCTAACACCTAATACCGAGACGAGTATTATCAGGCATGGTTCACAATATTCATTCTTTGCGGTACACCGTTGTCATAGGGTAAAAAATGCCCTTCAGCAATCCTTAAAATGATAGAAACTTGCGTTTTAGTTCATCAAATTTAATTTGGAACCCAAGTTTCACATCAGTTGAATGACTCTTATGATTTATACAGTTATCTTCGGAGATCACATCTAAAAGATTTGAAATGTGCGTGTGTATATAATTTGAGGAGGAAGGGAGGGCAGGAGAGTGATAGACTGCCATTCCAGCTGAGGAAGGGAAGGGAATAGAACACAAAGGGATAAAAACATGCTCCTCCTGCTTTTAAATCCCAACAAAATTAAACAGTGTCTTGGTGTCCCCGATGGCATGCATGGGGGCTCAAAGTTGCTCAATATATTATTTGTCTTCGACAATAAAACATATATGAACCAGTATTCGGTTGGAGTCACAGGCACAAAACACTAGGGAAATGAAACGGAAGATACAACAGAGTCTTCGTAACCAATGAGAACCAGCAAATGCCAAGTCCCTCCCCACCCCCCCCCCCCGGCGGCGAAAACGGGTAAAAAGCTACTACTCTTTCTTAGTGTAGTTACGAACTGTAATGGCCACGCCCAGAATCAAGAGGGGAACTAGAAATTGCAGGATCTTAATGATGAATCCGGGGTTCTTATTGGGGTCGTAAGGCGTTTGCTGCGGCGGAATGTAGGTGCGCTTAGCCGGAACAGTTTTTGTATCGATCTCGCCGATGCAATATTTGTCCATCATTTCTCTTGCGGAATCACTGTGGCCAATATCTTCAAAATCATTTGTGGCATCCTTCCCTGACAAAAATAGCCAGAAAATAACCATGATTTAAATACCAAATCCGGGCTTAGTTCAGTAAAATTAATTAAAGAACCAAATAGAAGAAATTTTGCAAAAGATTACCAGTTGCTGACAGCAAAACTTCACCTCCTCCAGGATGATCTTCCATGAATGGAGTTACATCATACACCTATATAGAGGGAAATCTCCATTATTACAACCATGTTGATGTTTGTTTTTAGCTATTAACGTATTATATACCGATAGCGTAATAAGAAATTTAACTCCAAATATCTTCTTGTCGTCATATTTGTTAGTGACTTTTCAATATCGAAGAACATACATATTTGTTAATATAAAGTTTTTTCTACATTAAAAAAAGCATACCCAAATCTAAGGTTTGATTAATAATACTGCAAAAAATGATCTACATTTGATGGAAAATGAAAATTTAATATAAATATAGTCAATTACAGGTAACACTGTACTCATAAGTTCTCAGCTGAGGCTGCATATAAATTACGTGATGATAGATGGGAGCAGATGATTGTTACATTATTTTGTTTAAACTACCAATTTTAATTCAAACAAAACCATTTTAATGTTTCCAATTGTTTATTTATGTGAAGTAATTCACATCACCCATCATTTAGTCACTTAATTCAAACTTCAAAAAGGCATTCTATTTTCCCCAAGGATTTTTTTTCAGCTGATAATAGAAAAGTTTGTTATCCGAATTTGAGATGAATATTAGATATGAGTATATATCTAACAAAGGTATCTTCGGTTTTTTTTATTTAGAGAATTATAACTTATATTTTTATCTGAATATATATAGAAAATAAATATTTACAAAAAAAAGTGATAGATTGAAAATTTCCAATCTATCTAAACAAGCACAACCATATTATTGGCATCAGAGTTACACTAAGATTAAGAGTTCATTACCATACTAATCCAACTAGTAAAAAGGTAAAAATTCAAGTTCACTTGTAATGAATGTGAATTACATCGGTGGGTTTGGCTCGTACAAGTTGAGCCTCGCATATTTTTTTTAACCTGGGTTAATTTGATTCGATCTAAATTATTATCTAATAATAAAAAAATATTTTTATTTAAATTTAATTATAAAATATAAAAATAATTTTTAAATATTTTATAAATAATAATTCGAATTTTGAGCATTTTTTATTCTCCACCCCTCCCTAGAAAGATATTCACCCAGAAAAAATTCCAGTTCTTACCATCCATTAGGAAACTTAGAATTGAAAGATTGAATTAATACTCACAATTCATCAACAATCAATAACCAAACAAAATAAGTATATATTAAAATATAAAAAGCAATTAAAAGACCAAAAAAAAAAAAAAACTAATCAAATAAAAGAAAGACAGAAACAAAAAAAAAAAAAATTCTGACCTTCCCAGAAATAATCAGCCAGCAATCTTGGGTTTGGTTGTGATTTGCAACCTCTTCAAAAGTATACTTCTTTGAATATGAAGTCATTCTTTTATTTCTTCTTTCGTTCACCACTGCCAATCAATGAAAACACCAAAATTTTTAAACACCCACCAAACAATCACAAGCTAAAAAAAAAGCCTCTTGAAAACATTCAAAGCAATGAGAGATTGGGAATACCCAGAAAGAAAGCAAAGCCTCCAACCCAAATCCTCACAGGTAAATCAAGAGCCCTGTAATATCAGAAAGTGCGAAAGCCTTCAAAAATATATATATATATATATTTATTACTTTGAAAATGGTTTTGGGGGATTGAGAGTAAGAAACAAAGTGAGGAATCTTATTGACTTACGGAGCTTTTAAGGGATTGGAACAGGTTTTAGCTTTCTCTCCTTCCTGAGAAATTTGTCTTTGTTTTTTT
>JAQSVH010000013.1:6843372-6862336 GCA_029448705.1 Adansonia digitata
TTGAACATGTAATATTACTTGTGACAGAGACTCAATATTTGATTTCTTTCTCTATTAAATTTCACAAAACCCTTTGCAAAAATAATGTTGTATTGTTTACAAATTATTTAATTTACAAAAAAAGAGAGATGTATTGAGTAGATCTGCTCATGAGTCAAATCAGATCGGATTTAAGTTAAGTTTAAGTATAGTATTAACATTAAATATGTATATCTAAGTTTGGTCCGGCCTAAAAAATGTGCTTCAAATTTTATCCAAACCCATCTATATTTGTAAATAGAAAGTCCAAATCCGTTTAAGCCCGCATATTATATTTTATTTATAATTTATTTTTTAGAAAATATATTTTTTAAAAATTTTAATTTTTATTAATTTAATAACTTTTTTTTATTAAATTTATAAATATAAACAATTTAACTTAGTTTTTAAAGTTTATACTATAATTTTTGATATATTTATATGATAAAAATTATATAATACGTAAAATACAAAATAAATATATACATAATATAATAGTAAAGTGGGCCAGGCCAGGCTAAGCTCGCGATTTGAAAGTTGGACCCAACGCTCGATCTGTTTTTTTAATCATGCTTAATTTTTTTGCTTAATCTCATTTTTTGAATCTAATATTTTTGTTCAAACTCTCCTAAATATCGAATGGATATTCGAATTTGAATAAATAATTCAATCCTTAAACAAGTCTAGTACTGAAAAAGAGGTCAAAATGGGAGAGAAAAAAAGATTGAGAATGCATTGATGAATGAGCGTGAGAGACAGGAGACAAGGCAAGGCAATTAAAATGAGACTTGACGTCATATTTTGTATTTTTGTTGTTAAAGATAATGACAATTATTAAATATATTAAAATTTTTAATATAAATATGATCCGTGTATTAAATATGTCATATTTATTAAATATATTATAAAGTGATAACCGAATTGTGCTTTTGATTCTATTGCAAGTTTAATTATGTCAGGGAAACATTCCGTTTTATGTTTAAGCGAAAGAGTTTTGTTTTGTTTTTTTTTTTTAATATCGCAAAAAGATGTTATAGTTTGAGAGACTGAAATAAGAGAAAGGATTCGAAACCTATCGAATATAATTTTCCTGTAAGTGACAAGATGACTTACGTCTCGGATTGGGATTCATGTTCCTTTTGCTCACCAAACTCTTGCTTCTCTAACTAATTTTTAGTTCAACAAATCATGTGAAAAAAGAAAGTGCGTTATGTTGCGTAGAAATAGTCAAATACAATGGTAGGTGGAGCGAGTGCGGGGGAGACGTGTATCTTCTGCAAGGAAACAGAAGAATAGGGACGATATAAACTGCTTTTAGATATTTTATATTTACGTAAATTTTAATATATTAATAATTTATATTTTATAAATTTTAAAATATATATTAAAAATTATATATATTATATTCGTATAAAAATATTTGAGACTGATGGATCTATTTTTGATTGATCAATTTCTAAGCTACCATCGCCAAGTAAATAAAACTTTTGCTCTTTCTTTTTTTTCCCCCCCTAATTCAGAGTTATTAAAGCATTGTCTTGTTCTTAATTTGTAGTCAAAGACAGCAACGTTTTATTGGATTTCACTGGTAAAGCATGTGGTTGAGACATGGGCTTTGCCTGCATTGCATTCCCAAGGGACCACACGGTCCTCACACTTTTGACCTTTTTATCTTATCTTTAAGATTTGGTGATTTTTTTTTTTTCAATAGCATAGGAGTTTGTTTATATATAATGAAAATTTTTTAATATTATTAATGAAATTAAGAAATTATTACATATTATATATTTTTAAATTAATTTTTTTATTCTTTTAAACATATCTAAAAATAGAGATATTTATTTGTTGAGCAAAACTTAAGCGTAATATTAACATCATTTATATTTATTTAAATTCGGTCTGTTCAAAATATGGGCTTGAAATTTTATATACGTGCTCATATTTATAAATAAATAGTTTCAGCCGGTTTATGCTACCCATATCATATTTTTTTCTAATTTTTTAAAGTTAAATATTTTTTAACAAATTAATCTTTAGTAATTTAATATTTTATTTTATTAAATTTTAAAAATATGTAACTTAATATATTTTTAATATTTATATTATAATATTTATTTTTTATATGATATAAATTACATAATATATAAATATTAAAATAATATATATTATATAATTAAAAAATGAGTTGGTCCTAACTAGACTTTGAATGTTACAATTAAAGTCTAACCCCCTTTACAAAAAGAAGTCTCACTTCTTTTTTTTTTGGCAAAAGTTCAATTTTTGACCTAATATTTGTTTCGTTGAAAAATTAAATCAATTTTTGAATTTAAACGAATACTCAACATTTCTATTTAAAAATGTGTATCTCTTATTAATCTAGTTTATAAATCTAAAAATCATAAATATTAGGTCAGGCCTATTCATAAAGTAACAAACTAGATAATGCATATGCTTTTATTGTCTTTCCTCTTTACTGGAATATAGAACAAAGTCCGAGATAATTAAGGTTATTTAACATATTTGGATCGACTTTCGGCCATACTATACCAGAAAATCATATAGGATCGGAAGTGGTAGTTAATGACTCTGCATTTTTATGATAGGGCCTGACAAATAATTAACGGACTTATGGGCCCATTTCTTCTTTCTCTTTGCCATGCTGAGCCAGCTTGGCAGCATCGGTGTAGATTATTGGTATATTTGGGAAAGGACTCAAAGTGTCAAGCTTATGATCTAAAAATGGCCTACTTTTTTCAAATTGAAATGTGCTAACGGCTTGGATGGTAAGTATTAACTGTTCAGCACATTGAGATCTGAGTTTAAGCCATGATTATTCATAAATCATATTAGTAAGTTGTAGGTTTGGGTGAGTTATGGTGGGTTTTTATCTTTTTTGTTTGCTTTGATTAGCAACCAAGTGTAAAATCATCAGCATACCCCAGAGAAGCCAACTTAAATTGCTCTTCAAGACATTGAGACTTTGTAATCCATTAAAAATAATATCAAGGGTGCTTTTAATCTTATTTTGAGGCATCCAGTGTCGGATATTATTGCATTGTCTGATAGAGAGAGGGCATGGCTGGCCTCAATTTTTTCGATCTTCCAAAGAACACCATCATATTTTTATTCGTCGTGATGGACCCCTTCAATACTTTAGACAGCACCATTATTTTACTTTATCAAAATAGCATGATTTCACCCTAGCCCTTCTAGTAGTTTCTCTTTTGAGTACAAGTGTTGTAATTTTTACGCGCGGTAATAATCCAACGGGAGAACGACCAGACATACTGGAACTTGTTTTTGCAGACATGTGCTGCCACTTCAAGCACCCCCTAGATCTCAGAACATCTGTTTGATTCCAAACAAAACATAAAACAACATATATATATCATCTAAGACAATCAAACCAAATGTCACCGAGAGAAGTTCCATTGTAAGTTTTAATTAAGAACATGGTGTCGTTATTCCAGTATCATATTATCTGCTCACTAATTCTTTTCCTTGTTTCATCAGCCGCTTTATCTCCACCCGCAATTTACCTTCTACAGTTCCTTAACAGCCTTCCAAAACACTCTCAACTTCTGTTACCATGGAATAAATCCACTTCTCCAAGCTCTCATTGCCAATGGGCGGGAGTTTCTTGCTACTCCAAAAAGAGTTTTCACTTTCAGGTCAGGGCCTTAAATCTATCAGGCTTTGGGCTATCCGGTATATTAAACAACTCTGTCCCTTATCTTTGCCTCCACGAACATATGCTTTCTCTTGACCTCAGTGGCAACAGTTTCAGCGGTAATATACCTCAAATGCTGGGAAACTGTGCTCGACTTAATACCATTCTTCTCAATGATAATGGCCTTGAAGGGTCAATCCCTCATCAAATTTTCATGTCAAAGTGGCTTAGGAGGATCGACTTGGGTTATAACTCCCTCTCTGGTGAAATTCCCCCTGAGGTAAGTCTTTGCACCAATCTGGAATATGTTGGACTATACAACAACTTTCTAAGTGGAGTGGTTCCAAGTGAAATGTTTTCTCTACCAAATTTGAAGTTCCTCTATTTGAACACGAATAACCTCACTGGTACAGTACCTGATTTCCCACCTTCATGTGCAATTTTCGATCTTTGGATTCACGAGAATGGATTTTCAGGTTCTTTGCCTCTTACCCTTGGAAACTGCTATAACCTTACTACGTTTGTAGCATCCTACAACAATTTCGAAGGAGTCATTCCACCAGAGACTTTTAAGGGCCTTCTGCAACTTGAAGTTCTGTATCTTGGTGAAAACAATCTCGACGGGGAAATTCCGGACACTTTCTGGAATCTGGAGAACTTGCAAGAGCTTATTCTGTCCGGGAACAAGCTCAATGGAACTATTTCTGAGAGGATTGCTGAATGCAATCAGCTGGTGATTATTGCTCTTGCAGGTAATAATCTGGTTGGTCACATCCCTCAGTCAATAGGAAATCTTACAGGTTTAACTTATTTATTTATTTTTAACAACAAGCTTAACGGCTCGTTACCTCCGGAGCTTGGAAACTGCAGTTCACTTGTCGAACTCAGGCTTCAGCATAACTTCATTGGAGGAAGCATCCCTCCAGAAATTTGCAATCTCAATAATCTTGAGGTTCTTTTTCTATTCAGCAATCATATTGAAGGCCAAATTCCACAAGAAATTGGTAGGATGATCAACCTGGTGCAGTTGGCTTTGTATAACAACAGTTTGACTGGTAGAATCCCATCTGAAATTGTTCATTTAAAGAAACTGAGATTCCTATCCTTGGCCCAGAATAATCTCGTTGGGGAGGTTCACTTTGAGCTCAGGAAGCATTTTCCCGGTTTGGTCAGACTGGATTTATCAGGGAACCGCCTTAATGGATCGATTCCTTCTGGAATATGTGCTGGCTATAATTTTTCAGTTTTGGCCCTTGGGAACAATCGTTTCAGTGGGAGCTTTCCTACTGATATTGGGAAATGCTTATCCCTCAGAAGGGTGGTCCTCCGTAGCAATCTTCTCCAAGGGCCTATACCAGCAGATTTGGAAGTGAACCCTGGAATTTACTTCCTTGAGCTCCAAGAAAACTTGCTGGAAGGGAAGATTCCCACTGTGTTCGGTCACTGGACCAATCTTTCAATGCTTGATTTCTCAAGGAATAGGCTCTCTGGCTCTATACCTCCGGAGCTTGGGAAGCTTGGGAATCTGCAAGTTTTAAGGGTGGCTTCTAATAGACTTACAGGAAGCATTCCCTCTGAGTTGGGTCATTGCGAAAAGATCATCAAACTGGACTTCAGCTCCAATTATCTATCAGGAAATATTCCTTCAGAAATAATATCATTGCCCAACCTGCAAAACCTTCTACTCCAAGAGAACAAACTCAGCGGATCTATTCCTGATTCTTTTTCCTCCCTTCAAAGTCTAATCGAACTGCAGCTCGGAGCTAACATGCTTCAAGGTCCCATTCCCTGTAGTTTGAGTAACATTCACCATTTCAGTTCAGTTCTTAATTTAAGCAACAACAAGCTCTCTGGTGAAATCCCTGCATGCCTTGGCAAACTAGACAAACTACAGATTCTTGATCTCTCAAGCAACGGTTTCTCTGGTGAGATACCAGCAGATTTGAACAACATGATCTCCCTCTACTTTGTGAACATATCATTCAATCACTTGAAAGGAAAATTACCATCTGTTTGGATGAGGATCGTAGCTTCTTATCCTGGATGTTTCATCGGAAACCCGGAACTTTGCCCGCTGGGTGATGAAACTGGTTACTGTCAGGAAATTAAGAAAGGCAACAGCGGCAGGGGAAGGGTGCTGGCTGGGCTGATTATTGCTGTGGTGGTCTCCGTGGCATTGCTTTGCACGATGATCTATATATTGGCAGTTAGACGCCTACAGAATAAGCATTCCTTTGAACAAACTATTCTCCATGAACGAAAATCGAGAACTGAAGAACTGCCTGAGAATTTGAAAATCGAAGATATCATTCGTGCTACGGAAGGATGGAGTGAAAAGTATATCATTGGGAGAGGCAAACATGGAACAGTTTACCGGACAGGAACTTCCAACTCAAGGAACCATTGGGCTGTCAAGAAAGTGAATTTGTCTGACACAAACTACAGACTTGAGATGAGAACTCTTGGCTTAATTAGGCATCGGAATATTTTAAGAATGGCAGGTTACTGCATTAGAGATGGATATGGATTCATCGTCACTGAGTTTATGCCTGGCGGGACACTTTTTGATGTGCTTCACAAGAGCCAACCCCGATTGGTTTTAAACTGGGATACACGATATCGTATTGCTTTTGGTATAGCTCATGGCCTTTCCTATCTTCACCATGATTGCGTCCCACAGATTATCCACAGGGACATTAAATCAGATAACATACTTCTGGATTCTGAATTGGAACCAAAAATTGGAGACTTTGGAATGGCAAAGTTGGTCCATGATCAAGATTCGAGCTCAACAAGGTCTGCCATCGTCGGAACATTGGGCTACATAGCACCAGGTTTGTTTCACACTTTTCTTAAAATTTTGAATATCCTTTAATCTTAATAATTTTTTCTTGAAAAAAATAATAATAAAAATCATTCTCATTTTAAAGATTCTACATTATAAAGGAACATATTTTCTAAAGTTTTTTTTTTTTTTTTGTCTACTACGGATCTCTTCAGAGAACGCGTACTCTACTCGATTGACAGAGAAATGCGATGTATATAGTTATGGAGTAATTCTGCTAGAGATTCTCTGCAGAAAATTGCCTGTAGACCCTTGCTTCCAGGATGGCCTAGATATTGTCTCGTGGACTAGAAAGAACCTACAGGAAAATGAAGAATCCATTTGCTTCCTTGATGAGGAGATCAGTCTTTGGGTCAATGATGAACAACAAAAGGCCCTCAGATTGCTGGAACTGGCACTTCAATGCACTCAATCTATGGCTGATAGAAGACCCTCCATGAGGGATGTAGTGTCATCTCTAGTTAGGCTAAATGACTAAGCATGCAAAAATGTGTAAACAACACATAAACGAAGGTTTTTAGCTTTTACTGCAATCATACAAGACATGCACTTTAGACTCTACAGTGTAGACAACATTGGCTTTGGGTAATTTAATTAGCTTCAAGGGCAACTAGAACAATACTCACTCCACAGTCCACACATCTCAGGCTTTTCTCTAAGGTGTTTGTTTTTAGTCAAAAGCTTGTCAGTGGAGGTTTAGAGTTTTAGACAGTAGAGGTTACAGTTATAATATCATTGCCCCGAGCAGAGTAAAATTTCAAATCATATCAAGCTACTCATCTCTAGTGTTTATCATCCCCTATGCATAAGCCTTTTACATTTCAGATTTGAGAGACATAGTAAACATATCATGGTTTCATCAAATCCAGAGCTTTTAATATATTTGTTGTTCTCGATGAAGCATTTGTTTACTAGAGTATGGTAAAGCTTAGTAGTCATGACACAGCTAATGGAGTAGAGAACTAAATAATCGGCAAGCTATGATGCAGCGATTCACCGAGTACTGAAAATGCAGCAACCTATAGAGAATATGAATTCTCCTAAACTTTAATTTCAAATGCAATTACGGAATTATCCATTATAGAATAACAGATTAACTGATGTAAATCATACCAATTGACTGAGCATACCGTCATTCCATAAAGAAGTACATAGTAGGAAGACCAAAATTATTTTTTTATCATGAGTGGAAAAACAAAAAGCAATACCCAGGAACCAATTGCATATTTAGGAAAAATATTTTTTTGCCACAAAGAACCTATTCTGTTGCTTCCACATGTTGTGAAGTTTCACCTTGTTTCAACCTTTCCAGAGCACAGATTCGCCTATCCAGGGACTCATGAAGACTTTTCACCTTGATACAAAGGGAAAAGTTAAAAAAAATTAAGCACAAAACTAAACCCTCAAAAGTGGCTGCAGGTTAGAGGCAAGAAAGACATGCACTATTTCAACCAAAAAACAAGAAAATAAAACTATTCACTTTCTGTTAATTATTCTGTTCTGTAAAACATCGGTGACTGTCCACCCAAATCATTTGTCTTTTGGCAGTTCATCTTTTTTCAAGGGGAAATAGTAACTCATTGGAATGGGTCTAATCGGGAGTCCCAAGCATTAGAATCTTTCATATAAATCACACGTCAGGTTTTATTGTTCTTGCTTCATTCCATTCTATCCTGAAGAAATTACATCTATAGTTGGTAAACCAATAGTTTTGTAAGGCACAATAAAGAACAACTGTTGATGACGAATGTCCAAAATCAGGAACAACATAAATATAGCCAGAAGAAAAGAAAAAAAAGTGCTAAAAAGTATGGAAATAAGAATTAACAGAAGAGACCACCGCAGATAATTGGACTGAAACAATGGCAAAAACTAATAAAAGAATCAGAAGTAAACATAGAGAAGTAAAATGAATCTCTTTTACCCTAAAAGGTTTCAAGAAAATGTTTCATTGACTTGCAATGTTAACTACGCAGTGGGGCTTTTACTAGGTTTTGCCTTTGAAAACCCCTATGCATTAAAATCGAGCCCATTTCCATCCGAGATAGCATTTTTCCCTTCCATTACCAAATAACAGATGACCCTGTCTTAAGTTCTTCACCCAATCCAACTAAGGTTGGATTAATTTAGACCACAAAAAACAACCTAAAGAGATATCAGTAACAGCCTATCCCCCTACTACCAGAACAAAGAACAACCGACCACGTTCTTACATTTTATAATAGCCATCAACAATCGACATAATCACCAATCTTCCAAGCAGCTACATATGCAATGCAATGCCTTCTTCATATAGCAAACGCATAGTAAACACAAAAAAAAAAAAAGTAGCACAGACCATGTAGAGGGAAAAAAATAAAAAAAAAAAAGTAGCACAGACCATATAGAGGGAAAAAAATCAAATAAAATACCAAAATTCAGTTTCCAACCATTCCTATACCTTCAGAAACTATCTCTACAATAATAGGCCTTTAGTAAATAAACTTGCAAATGAGAAGAAAACAGAAAACTCAAAATTAATCCGTAAATTCCACAGAAAAATTGAAAGGTACCCTAGAAGCTACTAAACAAAACAAGGTTAAAAGGAATGGAGAGCGTACCTGTTGGGCGATGGATTCATGGGCAACCTTGTAATCCTTGTACAAGACGTAGAGACCCAGAAACGACGCAGTTGCAGCCCCCGTGAAGAATGAAGCCAATCTTACCCTCAATACGTACCCCATCGTTGATCTCGCCCCTTCCGTTTTCCTTTTTCTTCGTTCTTTTTGTTCTTTTTTCTGATTCGATGGCAAGTAGAGACCAACTTCAATTAAGAAACATAAAACGGGAATCGACCTTAACTAAAACGACATCGTCTCTCATGAATTGCACAACGCAGCAAGAACCCTTTTTTACTAGTACTTTCGTGTTTGTTTTTTGGGGGGGGGGGGTGGGGGGGTGGCGGGCGTGGAGTGGGGGTTTAATTTTCTTTTTTACCAAAGGAAGTGACCGTCTTTAAATCACTCATTCACTTATCCATACCAAATGTTGTTGTCCAACTGCGGTCTGATTTTGATCGTCTAACTGAAAGTTTAAATCAATGCCATTCACTTATTCCTTGATGCTAGAAGAAGTCTGCATGTTACACATTTCACGCTTCACGGTGTCTTCTAGTATTTTCTTGCATCTCTTTTGAAAATGATAGGGAAAGGTTATGGCCACCTATGGGTTGTTTTCTTGATCACTACTCCTTAAATTGAGTTCTTTACAAGAAAATTTATTCTTGGGTTATGAGGAATTATAAAGTGGTATGAGAATTCAGCATCTCAGGAGTAAAGTATTAAATAAAATCGCTTTTTTTCTTGCATTTTCGTTACCGGTTTAGTGCTCAATTTGTAGGCTTTCTGTGTTATCAGAGATGCATTAATCTAAATGACAGTATCAGGAAAAAACGAAAAAGAACACATACCTATTAATACCTGTCTACCTGTATTTCAAAGATGAGATGAATGATTGTTTACTATTGATCTGATCTGACTAATTTAATGAAATAAAAGGAATAAGGGCCATGGACCAGCATGATGGAAGAACTAGGGTATCTTAGCTAAAATTGCTGATGTACAGGCAAAGCCGAAAGCATCAACAACTTGGCATTTGAGCTCATTCGTGAAACATATAAAACTAAGAAATGCACTTTATTTGAGCTCATTCGTGTAACATTAAAGATGACTCCACAGTCTGCAGTGCAGCAAGAGCAACATGTTCAGTCTGCAAAAGCTGCAATGGCTAACCGGCATCCAGGTTTCTCAGCTCCAAAGTTGCCTTTCCAGTTGAGTGATCAGAAGCAGCATCCACAGCAGCCAATACTAATTACATCTCAAACAACGGCAACTCAACGAATCACAAGTGGGTTTAAAATCCTTCTGTCCCTAGTAGCACTGTATCAGTGCGTGCAAACTGCGCTTGGTAGCAAATTAATGAACATTCAAGGAAACAAACGAGATATCTCAATCAGAAGATGGTGCTGGTGAAGGCTTTCGAAACCATATGCCTAGGGATAGACTGATAGCATGAGGGCTTATATGATGTTAACATGGCTAATACCCTGGTGTTCATATTGTGTACTGCTCCTCCGGTGCAGCTCTGCCTCTAATTGTCCCATTGCATTTGGCTGCTTTTTTTGATGCCATGGAAAATGGGGGAAAAAAGTGGCCAAGTCATGGCCTAATGTGGAGAGCTAACCAGTTTTTTTTTTTTTATCAGTTCTGTCATAGTTCTATGGCGCTCATGAATCCCTCAGCAATATATTGTCTATTATTATTTGACTAAAATAGTGTTTTCATTCAAAGTTATCTTGCATTTATAATATTACAACTGACGCCAAGTGATTGTGACAAGAGTCTCCAATTCATCATCATGACTAAATTTCTTTTAACCATAGTGAGGCTCGACTCAAAAACCTTATATTGTAAAGCTGAAGCATTAGCATAAAACCTTAGCTTTCTCGACCCACAGATTAAACCTTCTATGAGTACCATGTTACGTCCCCTGAAATGAACAACTTTCTTACCTTACAAGGCTTAAAAGTAATTTTACTTGGTCCCATGTCACTGCCGACACCCTGCGATGCGGAGTACATCAACAACTAGAGCAAAGAACTATTCACAATACTTCTTGACTTCTTTTTTTTTAATTATGGCAATTGATTGCATTCTATCGTAATTTCCTCATAAGTACTCCCAAAGGCAAACCAAGCAGCTGGCTGAAATTGACCCAAATCACCATTGCTTTAGTTGCTTAAGAATTCAAAAATACTGGAACGAATAGAAACTCCCAGATGGACAGTTGCAAATGGGTGCATGGATAGTAGGATACTGACGCAGGAAATAAAAACGTGAAGCTAGTATGACAAGAACACGCAGTGTTTTTCTAACAGACAACAGGGCCGTATGGCACAAAACAATATAAAATAAATAGTCAGCTTATACTCCAATCGGAGAATTTTCTCAGGTGCAAAAGATTGGTGATTACCAAGATCAGAAGAAACATCTAACTACAAATCATATCCCAAAATGCTTGCAATCCGCAAAATGCATGTCCCACAACTTTAACATTGCAATTCGGCGAATCCTGCCAGAACAAAATGCCATAGGTAAATCTCTAAATTACTTTAGTTAAATGATGATTACAAAATCTATGAAATTCATATATGCTAAAACGACAAACTAGTATAACTTTATTAAGGCCGAGTTAATTGCTATGATCCTAATAATCCTGCCCTGAATATATAACAAGCCTATACAATTCTACAATTGCTTAGTGCAACAAACAGATTATCAATATCTCAGACGGGCATGCCACATAAACCTCAGACATTCAATCAATCCAGCAGGGAAGGAAAAACAACTAATTTATTGCAATATTGCACAATCCCAGTACTTCATTATATTAAATGCTTCAAATTTAACTTGTTGCAAATTAGAATTACTAGTGAAAAAGCGGTAGTGGAAAACAAAATGTACGTATAAAGAATATATAACACAACAATCAAACAATAACTCAATTGAGGTAAATGCACTCACTATCTTCTAGAAGACAATGCTGCCCCAGTTGCCCTGCCATGGTACAAGACAGTTAAAAGCTTCGTAAGTTAAAGGCATAAACACATACTAACAAATGACCTTAAGCTATCTGCGGGGTTTTAAGCCACATACCTGCCCTGCTGTTTTCCAACATATTTTGAATTAGAAGTCCCATGACCAGAGGCCTTGCCTTCAACACTTGTCACACTTGATCTCTCAAATTTTGCTCCATTAATTTCAGTTAGATCTCTAGATTTGCTCAATATTTTTACATTTGAGATACTTCCAGCCACACCAAAACAAATGCCATTGGGATGCTGATTCTGCATTCCTAACAGCCGTGAATGATCATCAGCTACATTTTTTGAGATGACTGCATACTCCTTGAAAGCAACATTCTCATTCTTTACGTGGTTGGAATCAACTGATGGGAGAACCTTCTTTAGTCGATTAGGCTGCGCCATCGGAGTAACAGCAACAGAAGGCAAAAATGAGGAGTAAGGAGATGAGGCTGCAGTCGCTGCAGCGACTTTAGCAACAGCAGCAGTGGCTGCTATCATCTCTTGTGCTCCCTCTCGAAGCTGAATATAATCTCCCTCGATCAGAAATAACTGAAATCACAATTTCAAATCTTCAGAAAGTATAATCCGCATACTTACAAAAGAAGTCAAAGTTGCAAAAACAAACCGCAGGGTGTTTGGTTACAAAGTCATCCAGCTTTCCATACTGTTTCTTGTAATCATGCCAGTGTAAAGGTGCAAGCATTTTCCCCAGCCTATTTGGTAGCTGCAATTGACAGATACAAGTCAAACCCCATTTGTACAGGACTTAATACCATAGTAACTAGAGCTAAGAGAATTTATTAGTAGACCAACCGTGGAACTGATCCGAATTCTGCCACCAGTTGGAATCGTGCGAACAACGCAAGCCAACAATGATCTTTCATCAAGCAGAGCAGTCTCTGAAGTCTTCGCTGATATCAAGATATTAGTCTGCGCATTTGAGACCAGCTTTTCAGGCAAAATAGCACCAGTTCCATTGTCGATTGTTGTTTCATGGAAGTTAACAGGATGCACTGAAGTATCAGAAGGAGATGGGCTGGAAGCAGCAGCAGCAGCAGTACTTGCTTCTTCTGATGGAATTTGGTCCTCCAGCACATGATTATTCATGCTCAGAATATTCTGTTCCTGCCCAGTTCAAATTTAAGTAGAGGTTAGAACTGAAAGTTTTCCAACTGCTTGAAAACTAGGCAAACTGACAGACCTTCAGTTGACAGCTCAATCTTAACGCATCCTGAAATTGTGAAGAAACCTGCGGCAAAGTTGGCTCAGATTGGGGGTCAACAAGGTAATTTGCATTAATTGATTCATGGACCTGCAAAGCAACGGTCTTAATAAGTCAAAATAACAGATAATAACAACACTGAGCACAGTGAGTAGAATCCTCTTGATTTAAAGAACCTGTGCTTTCCCAGCAGATGAAGATATCACAGAATTGGGCTCTGGCCCTTGGCTTATATGATCCAGATAGTCTGGATGAATGGCTTGTCCATTGACAGACATTTCATATTCATACTTTACATCTGAACTCCCAAGGCTTTGATCCCTTTGGGATGGTGGAAGATGATTCTGTGCAGATAGGCGGAAACCCTCTGATGAAGTCTGATAAATGAAAATCCATTAATATAAAAAGGAAAACCGTTGGAAAGAATTGATAATACATTGGTTTGACCATACCAGTTGGTTCTGCCATTGTTGGAGGGATGATGTTGCTGGCATTAAGTAGTGTCCAACATGAGATGCCACAGAATGGGGAGTCCCCTGCTGATGCATGACAAATGAATGCAAAGCAGACACCTGCCCAGGTGGGAGGTATGTAGGCATCCCAAGTGGAGCAACTGGAAAACTTGGAACATTGTCATTCTGATTCTGACAGTAAACACAAGTCATTTTAGGGGAACAAAATGAAGTAATAAAACTGAGTTACAGACAAGACAAAAAGATCACAAATTGACTATTATTAAATAATAACCTAAGCCTTAGAACTAAAACCTTCTAAAATAAGTTTAAGAGCACCATCTCGAACCAGACATTAGATGATAGGTAGAAAGGGGGTGCGAGGGGGAAGGGTGCAGAGATCAACAACTTTAATTAAAACTAAAGCGACAACTGTATCATATTTTGCCAATGAAATATGAAGAAATGCGTACAGCTACAATATAGAAGGTTAAAAAATTAAATTTCAGAATTCTGATTATGACACCATCTCAGCAATGACACTTCAGAAAAGACAGCAATCTTACCGGATTTGGCACATTGCCAGACGAAACAAATGATTGAACATTGTCTGAAGCCCCATTTGAAATGACCCCAGTATTGCTATGTGTTGCACTAGTTCCATTAGGATCCACTTGTTTTCCATTATTTTGACCAAATTGAGAAAACTCTTTTGAATTTGTTTGGGATAAATGCAATTCATCAGTATAAGAACCATTCCTCTCTCTGACTTCAGCCAGCTCAAGTTGAAGCTGATGTATTGTATGTAAATGAAGTCTCTCCATCTCTGCAAACTAACATTAACAACCAGTAACAAAGTCAATTTAGATTCGCTGAAAACGACATCAAATCTGTTTAAAGAGAGAAAAGTGGAAACAAGAAACTAAAAGCTCATCAACCTGTCTCTGACATCCATGCCAGAGCTGGTTATATTGCTCTGTACGTTCTCGCAATTCAGCCTGCAACGAGTGGTTTGTACTTGACTGCAAAGCGTCCATCTCCTGGACACGTGAAATCCAAGTTTGGGCCTCTCTCAACTGTTCATCCTTATAAAGAATGGCTTCTTGAGCAGCCCTATACTGAAGAATAAGACTACCATAAGAAAATGGAGCTTGCCGTATTCTAACAGTCGACATTACAGTTAATTGAAATTGTTGCATGGCTTAAATTTCCAACACAAGCAAATATGTTCTTGTAAATTTAGTTAATCTTAAAGTAAGTATTGTAATTCAATAACCTACAGATGCAAACCATGGACAGAATAACAGAATATTCACAACTTAACCCCGGAATTAAAAACATAAAAAGGTGCTTTAGAATAAAGTAAATGTGTAGACCTGTTCCTGCAAGTCAATAAGCTGCCTCTCTTTCTCTTGAACATGCTCTTGAAGATCATGTATCTGTTTTATATGTTGGGCTCTCTCAGCATCTGAATGATCACGTTCTCTTCTGCCATAAGACAAAAGAACAGGAAAATTTTCAGATGGTTTCAAACCTCAGCGGCAAGTTTAATGCATTAAAAAAAAAAGACACAAACAAAAGAAGCTGGTAATTATTTGGGAAATGCCATTCGGAGCTAAAAACTAAGCTAAGAGATAAAAACTAAGCTAACATATTAACTCAACCCTTGGATAGGTTTAAAAACTTCAGTGTTCTCGATCTCACGGCAACAAGAAATGTAAATAAAAACACTCATATCAATGGTGATCCTTTTAGGCTTATGTTTATGGCAAATACAAAGGCATTAAGACTAAAACACAAACACACACCTGAAAGTTGCCAGTTCCTTATTTTGCTCTCTGAGAAGGTCTTCCTTCACCCACGCCTGCCAAAATAACCCAAGAAATGCTAATTTATACACAATTTGCCAAAAGCAACTTTTATTTAAAAAAAATAAAATAAAATTTGTCCGAAAGCAGAATAAACAAATTGACGAACCTCTTCCTTATCCACCTTGATGGCATGTAATTCTCTCTCTTTCTCTTCCATTTTCTTTTCCAATTCATGTATGGTCTGTTCACTTTCATGAAGTTGCTCCTATTGAAGCAAATAAAACCAAAATACAGATTGAAAGTCACAAAAGGACAGCACCTTTAGTAAAACCTACTTGAAGCATGCTTGGAATAATTTCAAGTGTCAAAGGATCTAACTGGTACTTTGTAAACCATTCAAACATCAGATATTCAGTATGTAATTTCAAAATGAATAACAATATGCCTTGGATTCACTCCGGCAAAAAAAAAAGAAAGAAAGACAGGTTTTACTCATTGACTTACTTCAACAGTCAAGACATGATAACATAAATTTCTTAATGTTTATAATCATATCAAGATCATATTATAATTTATAGCAGTTAAAACTTGACTTGTTTCTTTTCTCTGAAAGTTGAATTTCAGAACAATCATACTCAGAATCACATTCTAAATTCAAACCTCAAGCTTAGCAACAGCATTGGCATGGGCTGTCATTTTAGCATCATAGTTGCTCTGCATTTCCAGGACCCTTGATTTTGCAATTGCCTGTGCACGGAGATCAACCTCCATCTGCTGGAGATCCTCTCTCTGTCTGGTAATATTGCAGATTCTCTGCTGCAATATGTCATCATCTAAACTTCCATCCGCCATGATTGAACAGAAATCAACATTAGCAGGCTCCCTTCCATGCTGCACCTTGATAAGCATCCAACAATATTCATTTTTGGTCATTCTCAAAATATAATTTCACTGAGACTAAAAACCTTACCTCATATATAGTCTTCTCATCTGATTGTCCCAACTTTGATCTGTCCAATTCCTGCATGTCGCAGAAAACTGAATAAAACAAACAATGTCCAATAATAATATCAATAATAATCTTTCACAGCTTAATCATCATAACTCGATGCTCAATTCTGTGATTCAAAGCTGGACATTTTCTCACTGCACTAAACCCAAAAAACTTGCTAAGCTTTTTGGATTATATAAACACTTAAGCCAGTTGACATAAAGCAAATTCACATTCCCAATTTTTTCAACAACCAATGAACCACAAACTTGTCATCAAAGTGAACCATATGCTTTAATTGATGCATCAAAATGCTGCAATTTAGAGCAATTGGTTGTTTCATAAATGACTCATCCAAAAAAACCCAACCCAAATTTTGTTATTGTGTAAAATCAATATTATTACTGGATGATGAATAATCAAAGTGTATACAAGTAAACAAATTAAAAGAGCCAAACGGTAAGTAAAAAAAGAAATATATAAACCCTTTTTCATTTTTCAATTTTTTTTTTCTAACAGAGCACAGTGAAGAATACCAAACAAACAATAGTAGTTAAAATTAAATCAATCTCGACAACTGCTTTTACTTGTTCCTAGGCCCAAACAATGAGAAATTTTCGTTCACAATTCAACATTCTCCCAGGACACAAATAATACCAAAAAAGGCGAAGGAATTTTCATGATTAGATGAAATTACCACTTCATCCCCAGGGCTCCGAACCGGATGACGATCGGAAACGGCACGCCACTCCTTCCGCGACGATGACGGCATCGGAAGCGAACCGCTCCGTGCGGCGGCGACACTGGCCGCGGCCTCCATTGAATCAGAATGTCCCACACTACTCCAACTCTATCACTTTCTCTATCCGCAGAGGGCAGACGCCCACAAAAAAAAAAAAAAGCTAGGGTTTTTCAATTATAGAAATTAATCAAGCCCTAGAATTGAATAAATTTAGAAGAAAAGATCGTAACTGATAAAAAAAGAGAGTTGGAGAACAACGAGGAAGTTGGGTTTCAAAGATTAGAATTTAGAGGGTTTTTGGAGAAATTTTTTGAGTGATAAATAGTGAGATTTCGACGCCCGATAGAACAAGAGAGATCATTGGGTGCCTGAAGTTTCGACAGCGGTAAGGCTCCCGCCATTTATAGGGCAACTTCATAAACAATAAAGGATTTCAACACGCTTTCTGGTGGCGCGTGTTTTGCACGCTTCTGATCTAATAGTCAATATTTATTTGTCCCACTAGTTTTATTTTAGATTTTTGCACAATAAATATTGTTAATAAATGTTTTTATTCTAAAATAATAATATTTATTTTTATAATTTATTATTTTAAAAATATATATATTTAATATACTCATCGACAAAATCCTTATATTATTGAACATTATATATAATTATTCAATAAATTCCAAAATAATACATTAATTCATGAGTAAATTATGAAATACTATAATTAAACTAATAAACTATTACAACATACTATTTTCTTTTATATATAGACGTTCACAATTTGGAGGATAAGAAAAAAATAACTAAAAAATTATATATTTAAAAAATAGATGATTAATTAGTGGATAATGAGAAGGTTTTAAAATAAAAAATATAATTATCTTTAAGAGTTTTTAAGGTAATTTTTTACTGATCAATTAACTTATTACACTAATTCAACGAAGCCTTTCAATATATTATATATTATAAAAACATTCATTAATTAATTAAAATTTTAGGTTTTGTCTTTTATAACCCTTTCTTGCATCTGTGAGTTATTAATTTTATATTAAAATATGTCTGATAAGATATGTAATGCATCGATTTATATGCTCAAAAGGTTTTTATTTTTTATTCAGCGTGAAATCAACATACCTTACCTATTAGATCTTTTAGTGTAACATTATCCTCACTCAACCTCGTTATGTTTGGTCATGAGTTTTTTCATCATTTCCTACTTGCCACACGTTATGAGGTGATCGACGTAGAGTCATGATTGATCTACCCTATTTACCCCACATGTTATATGTTCGATATAAAATCAAATAATTAAAAATTGACTTTGATACTATTTATAATGAGCCTAAACTATAACGAGCATTAAGTATTCTTCTTTGTTCTCTTAATATTTAGTTTTTTTTTCTTAGTTCCAATCAATGGTCTCCAAGCCAAAGACCACGTGATTAGCTATTCGAAAGTTCAAGCCCTTGATGGTCATTTTATTTTACAAAACTACCAATAATTTTATTTTTAATCAAAGTGGACAATTTCATTATAAAATAATATAAACATGTAAACCCTAAGAAATAACAATGTAACTGTTGAATCAATTTCAAATGG
>JAQSVH010000013.1:6886351-6897753 GCA_029448705.1 Adansonia digitata
TGATGCGAAGGAAATTGAGAATTTCCTATGGGATATGGAATCCTATTTCTCTGCGGCTCGTGTGCCCGATGATGAGATATATATATATATATAAAATTATTTGAGATACCATTAATAAAGTTAAAAAAATTTTATAAATAGTATTGTTATTATAAAATATTTTAAAAGATATTTAAAAAATAAAAAATGAGATATATTTCATTTCGCTAGCACTGCTTGTAGAATATTTTAATTTTATTAATAATGCATAAAATAATTTTCACACACATATATATATAATTTTTTAACTTTGTTTACAATGAATAAAATTTATTGTATATTAATTAACTGTATGAACTAAGTAGCCATCACCCAGCATTACTTTGGACTATAATGCTTTAGTACACCAGAAGAAACTAAGTTCAACCTTTTAATTTGAGTAATTCTATTAATTATTAATATATATTTTTTTATAAGAGAGATCACAGTTTAAAGATAAAAGAAATTATAAATATTAAATTTTGAATATTAAATTTATTAAATATTATTTTTATTGATGATTATATAAATTAATTAAATTAAATTTAAATTCAATTATTCGATATATTTTTGGCATTGATGAAGGCCTCATTTGGTTTTCATCGAACCTTTTGGTGCGGTGCAGTGCCGCCTTATTTTTGGTGCAAACACAACGTAGATCTCATTTGGATAGCATGAGCTTGGTGACAGTTGATGACATTTGGACAGCTGTGAGGCCTTATATTTGGTGCAAACACACCATATATATCATTTGGATAGCATGAGCTTGGTGACAGTTGATGACATGGCCACCAGTGGAGGGAAAAAATTCCACTGGTGGCAAAGGCTCTAGTGGGAAATATTCATTCCACTGGTGGTTGCATTTCCCAAATTGACCATTGTGTTTTTTTATTTGATCTTTAGTTTAGTTTTATTTTTTATGTTTATATTTAAAATAAATTTATAATTATTTAATAAATTATTTATATAATCATTATTTTAAATAAATTAGTTTTATGTTCATTTAATGTTATTTTTATTTTCAAATGTGTAAATAGAATTTTATTTATTTTAATTTTAATATTTTTTAAATATTTATTAATTTATCAAATACATTATAAAATTTTGTTATACATAAATTGTAATATAATGTCTTTAACGATGATTATTTTTTTTTATTATAATTCATACATCATCACCGCTGCATTTATATCCAAACATATCTTACAGTTACACTACCCAATTTCAACCTCACCGTTGTTTATAATCCTGCCAAAATCTGAAGTATTGACGTATCGAAAAGCCAAGGGTTTAGGTCTAAGCCTAGATAAAATGGGCTCCACAGAGAGAGGGAGAGCTTCATGGAGAAAAAACAGTGTGAACATTTTCATGCCTTACACATTCCAGCCACCCCACCTATAATAAACTAATACTCTCAATCAGGCCATGAAAGAAATAGACTGAAAGTTGTTTTAATACGTATGAACCCATTTGTACTTTTTTTATGTGCGAAGAAGTTCAACAAGTATATGAACTTATTCTGTCTCATCCATCCATTCGGGAATGGGAATTGGGGGAAAAATTGATCCTTGCACCATGAACCATCCATAAGAGGGGAAATGGGGACATATAGTTGACGGGTACTGGACTATGTGTTAAATTCAATGGCCTTAGGGTCACCTTTGAAAGCGACAAATAGCAAACATGAAAGCTAGAAAAACCAAAGTTGATCATTGAAAGGATGAGATAACTTTGTTAGCTTCGTCCAAAGCCAACTGCTACCATTGGTTGTATATATATATATATATATATTGCTTTTCTTTTGTGATTTAAGCATTTGACAATAATCAAACATCTTTTTTTTTTTTTGATCCTCATCTTGTATACTTCATTGATCGGTTTTTGATGGCACCAGCTCAACCCCATGAAATTAAACATCAAACCTATCTTCTCAGTCTTATCATGAAACAAAACAATTTTACATTTTTTTTTTTGCTGGTAATTAGCAAAGTAGATATAAAGTGAGACGGCGCAAGCATTATCGCTTTTGCTGCGGATAATTTTTTCCAGATTGAAATCCGTGTCTTTATCTTCATCATCATGCAAGTGACATTGACGTTAGATCTGATCATGAATTAAGACCCTCCACTCCACCAGGAAAAAAATGAAATGCAGCCATCTTTTTTTTCTTTTTTGGAAGAATGATGATCTCTTGAAAGTACACGAGCCTTGAAGTGACGTGGAAACTTGTTCGTTCTAAGTTCATATATAGCGAAATAAAGTTACTTCTTAATACTATTTTAACCAGGATTGTTAAAGAGCTATGGTGATATGGATGTTGTAGATGTTCTTAGACACAGATTCTTTTAGAAACTGAGCGCAAAAAATCATCAAAATCAAGCATTTTGTCTCACTAATTCTGCTTGTAGATGAGTAGCAGGATTACATTAATTGATCAAGCAGCCATGCTTTAAAGTCTAAAGCTTTTCCCTTTTGGTCAATATTCGCATTGGCCGTAACTGTACGTATAGGAGCAATCAATAATTTGGAATATTATATCAGCCGGAGCAGAAAACATTGAATGTAAAAGAAAAAAACATTAAAAAATGCAAGAACATCCAAAAGTGGATCTTCAATGCTGGGACAAATTAACTACCCCCGATTGCTGGTGGGCGCCTCGCTTTTCTCGAGAGCGGGACAAGTATGGCAGCAAAATCCAAAAGGTAACCTACCACGTAGCTCCGAATACAAAGAAAAACAGGGAAACAGTAAAAAAAAATTCTGAATAATTTGCCCCCCGGACTTAACTAGCAACAAATTAAGTGATCTTCGGAAGATTAGATACCAACAAAGTCAACAAGTAAATCGCTCTTTACTGGTTAAGTTGTTTTCACCCTCATGGAGCAGTTGAATCCATTCCCAAATCTCTTCTCCAAATAGGGTGAGCATTCATAATTTATTCAATCTATTTCTTCAATATATGGATTATTATTAAGGGTTTAGATTATGTGTATGTTTTTTTTTTTAATGTAAAAGTTATGGGTTATGCATTTGGTTTGGGTTTAAATAAAAAAATTATTTATTTTTTAATTAAATATAATTTTTTTTAGTTACATAGATTTAAAAATTTAAAATCGTAAATCGATCAATTAAGTATATTTAAACCGATTAACGAACACATCTAATATAAATTAAATAAACTAAATCTAATGAATCGAATATCGCCAGTTTCGATCAATTTGTTTAGTTAATTGATCTTTTGCACATCCCTATCTTCGAACATGACATGATATTGGTCGACCTTCAAGGTTAATTGCATCTATAAAGAACATGTACCTGAACTATACAAATGTTTGGTACTTCTGTGCGGTTCCATTTCGATTTTCTTTGACAAAATATCAAATGAAAACATTCTCCTCCACATATACATGTTTGTTTCCTCATTTAATCTAATAACTTTCTGCTGGCAACCAACAAGAATTTTTTCTTTTGGTAATTAAGAAAAAAGGTTGCATTGCTTTCGAATTTTAAATCTGTTAAATATTATCTTTAATCGCATGAATAACTTAATGAAACCATGAAACCGGGGTTCATATGTCAAATTGCTTTTGCTCCTACGACTTCGGCTAGAAAGTTTTAAAAGCAAGAATGGTTGAGTTAGAGATGTTTTAAAACTCTTCCTCTTCTAGATTAAGAGAAGCAAAGGATTTTAACTTGCATGGTTGCATGAATGACAAGCAAAAGAAAAAAAAAGTTTCCTTGCTATTAATGAATTTGTTCATGCAATAGAGCTAGATCAACCACACAAGATTGTGGATTATGGTTTACAAATGGAAAAGAATGGAAAAACATAGATATCCACAAGGCATAAGAAAGAGAATGTCATACGATAGCTGGCCTTATTGGTTGGGAGAGCCCATCAATCAAAAGTCTCAATCACTTGAAAGCAACCACATGAGTGAAGAACTTGTAATCGTGGCCAACTATATATCTCCAGGCACACTTTTTTTGGTAGAATTCTAATTCCAAATAGATTTACCATGAAATGAGATGAAAGAAAAAAGGGGTTATGAACTATCTCTGTAATTGCGGATCATAGTAAAATTTAAAAGCTTAAAGATCCAATAATGGAGAGAGGGTTTGATCCAGCAGCAGATGGAGCAATAGCAGAACAGCAGGCACCTCAAACTCCAAGGAAGAAGAAAAATAAAATGAAGAACAAGAGGAGGTTTAGTGATGAGCAGATCAGGTTGCTTGAGTCCATTTTTGAATCGGAGACGAAGCTCGAACCGAGGAAGAAGCTGCAACTGGCGAGGGAGCTCGGGCTCCAGCCTCGACAAGTAGCTATATGGTTCCAAAACAAAAGAGCCAGATGGAAGTCGAAACAGATAGAGCAAGATTACAAGACACTCAAAGCTAATTATGACAACTTAGCCTCAAGATTCGAGTCCTTGAAGAAAGAGAAACAGTCCTTAATTTTACAGGTAC
The DNA here is from genome assembly GCA_029448705.1 of Adansonia digitata. Taxonomy (NCBI): domain Eukaryota; kingdom Viridiplantae; phylum Streptophyta; class Magnoliopsida; order Malvales; family Malvaceae; genus Adansonia; species Adansonia digitata. Next base: position 6,890,837 of record JAQSVH010000013.1, read on the forward strand.
TTCATGACGATCTTCAGTGTAAGTTTATCTAAGAGAACTTAGTTTACTTCCTTGCAAGGTCATAAGAAGTTTTGTTTTCATTGGCAGATGCAGAAACTAAGTGAACTGCTGGCAGAACCTCATGACATAAACAAGGCCGCCAGCAAGGGTCTTGATGGAGGCAGCACTGTTGGTGGTTCAGAAAATGGAGATACCAAGTGCGAGACCGGAGCAGAAGCACACCCAAGTTTCCAACAGGCAGGATTGGAAGACAGGGGATTCCCAGGCTTACAAACTGAAAACGATCGGGATACGAAGCTTGCAGGGCAGCCAGGAGAAGAATTTCTCAGCATGGTTGAGTATGGAAATGACTCCCCAACATCACCGGAAAATTTGTATGGGCTTGAATCGGCTGACATGTTTGATCATTCATGTAGCAATTCTCAGTGGTTAAACTTTTGGACTTGATGAGTGGACTTACACTTACAACAACATGTGTCCATATCTGTTTGATTTAAATATTCGTTATCTTGTTCGCCATTAGGATAGGCGAGAATTATGAATTTGGGGCTCCCTTACTGCTTAACATCAATCGAGCAACTAAAGCAAAGAAAGCCCTGAAAGACATAGAAAATAACCACTGACAACTGTTGACAAGATCTTCAGAACTAGCGATTAATCTAGGACTCAATATCCATGAATTTGCTAGAACATGACCAAGTAAAGGGTGGTAAGGGATATGGGCGGACTCAATGTCTACGAATTTGCTAGAACATGACCAAGTAAAGAGTGCTAAGGGATATGGCCGGTGGTTGTAACAGATAGGTTTCTCCAATTTCATTTTTCATCTTCTTTCTTTGATTATAGTAATAGATCAACCTATGATACAGCAAATATAGCTATGGGAATGCTTTTTTGGTACTCTTTTTGAAACAAATCTAAATTTACTCTTTCAGTAGTAGTCTGTCATTTCCAAAAGGGCATATACATTCTCACCCATTTGCATTCGGATTTGTAAATAAATAAACAAACCCTTTTCCCAGAATTCGTAACCGTAACCCCTTTCCTTTTTCCAAGCCGTGGCTTTCGTTGCAAAAAATAAATAAATAAATTAACCCTTTTCCCAATAGAATTACTGCTTCAGAATTTATAATCATCCTTAGTTAGATTCATCCTCTTTGACATTTTTAGTATATTTGCCGGTTGATAATTGGAGAAAGAACGATAAAACAATCATCCGATCGAACTGTCCCCATTATTTTAAGAAGAATAAAACAAAAGATGGGGACCCTTTTCTTTTCGTCCAAGTGACGAAGAGGAAAACGATGGAACCATCATTGTTTCGATAATCAAAATATGGGGTCATAAAGTTACTTAAAAACAAAAAACACTTAATTTAAAGCAAGGTTCAATACACACGTTTGGCCACCCTACTTCATTGATATAGATTTATATCTCTACTATTACCTTTAAAAAAAAAAATCAAATTTAGTGCTATTAGTGATGACACATATTTAGTCAAAGAGAATATAAAAAATAATAATAATGTTAAAGTAAGAAATATTATTTCTTTTTTTTTTATTGAATAAGTAAAATTATTATTTATCCAAAGAAGCACGAATCCTGCTACATTGTTTGTACAAGCTACCTGTGCAGCATCCAATGAAAACTAAAACATTCTCAACCTATACCCCATGTGTTTTGTAGTATGCTATTTACAGTGTTACTTACATTGGTTCTAAATCATGCTGATCTATCTCTGACATTAGTGACTATGAAATTGAATAAAATGTGCTGTGATCTACTTTCCTCTCCATTTAGCCTCCTATTTATCTCTTGCCATATATGGTAGATGCATGCATTCAAAGCAAGCCTTAAGATGATAGATTGAATTGTTTTTCCTTTGAGTGCTCTCACTGCCCATTCAAGTTCTACCCTGCCAGTGACCTATTTCTCTTATGATATCACATGCTGCCAGTACTCGCCTCCACAGCTATTTTAAATGCTCACAGCAGAAAAATAAATGATTTCTTGATTCTTTTTCTCCCATGCGAAGAACGCAGTCAGCAGAGCTCAAATGATCCAATGAGGACATTTTCTTTTTTTGTAGGTAGCTTGTCTTGGACAGCTAACCAAGAGATGAAAGAATGCCTTGGGATGAGCAAATGACACCATCCCAGCCTATGCCATACAACCCTTCCTTGTTTGTGCCTGACTTCATTCCAAACTTGAGTTGCATTCTAAGCTGGTAGTTTCCATGCCCATCTTCCTCGTTGCTGTTCCATGAATTGTCGGGCTAAGTTTCAATAGCCTCCTCATGTTTCAACTAAATCTCTGCGTAGGGGTCAATTGCATTATGTCCGCACCCTAGAGTATGTACTCATCTACCCATAACGAACCTGCTTGGATCAGCATCTGCCATAAGCACCTCAAGCTGCATGATCTAACTGCCCATAAAAATTACTTTATTCTTTCTTCAATAATTACTCACTTTTTAAAAGTTACCTATAAATAATATATATTTTTTATATTTCAATACATTTTTTTCCACCTGCAATTCAGTTTAATTTGTGCAAAAAATCAAGTGATATCAGCTCGTAAATAAAAAAATTTTAAATTTAATTAAAATATCGAATATTTTAATTTTTTATTAATAATATTTTAGACAAATTATTTTCTTAAAAATGCACATTTCTTAAAAAAAGAAAGTACTCATATTCAATTTCTTCTTTTTTAAAAGACAATATTATTGACCACCAGTTATTCTTCTATTACATAATTAAGAGAACATTGACAACCCAAAAACGTGATATTTCTTTTTCAGCTTAAAAAATCGAAGTTGCTTCTTTACTTGTTAGGTAGATAACATCGGAGAAAGAAAAAAAAATTTGTACAAGTCTAGTGTCTACTTCTAGAAGCAGGGACTGTTTTCACGTTTAGACAGCGGCCACAAGAATTTCGATGAGAAATAAACGGACAACCGCCGAGTGGTCTAAAGCGCCTGATTTAGGCCCTGGTCCGAAAAGCCGTGGGTTCAAATCCCAGAACTGTTAAAAATTTTAATTTTTTGGTCCAATAACAAAATATTGGGCTTAGAATGTATGGGATTTGGGCTTTGAATCAAGCTTCATAAAGGCTTCAACGACATTTTGTGGGACAATGCGTCATCTTTCCGAGTTTTGATTTCAGCCACAAAACAAAACGGCATACCTCACAATAGTAACCAGCAGGGATGCCTGCATTACCATTTTCTGAAACTGCTGGACTGGAGTGTGTGAGAAACAGGCATGGCGATGGCTTTCTCAAACTCAACTCCCGCAGCTTGCATCACTTTTCTCTCTGCTTCCAATCGGTTCTCTCTACCAGGCCCAGCTTCACCTTTCAAGCCTCTCAAGCTCCCTCTCTTCTGGCCCTGGCAAAAGGTGAAAATGGGTCCTTTGACCGTCTCTCCAATGGGGTTTGGGACGTGGGCCTGGGGCAACCAGCTTCTCTGGGGTTACCAGCAATCAATGGATTCTCAACTTCAACAAGTTTTCAATCTTGCCGTGGATAACGGTATCAACCTTTTCGATACCGCCGATTCTTATGGGACTGGAACACTCAATGGACAGAGTGAAAAGCTTCTAGGGAAGTTCATTAGAGAATTTCCAGGTTGGTTTTAACTTCTTTTCTCAATCTAAATTTAACCCGCCTTAATGAAACATTGAATTTGCTTTACCATTCTGGTATTTTAAGTTTGTATATTGTTTGTAATATCAGGAGAAAAACGGATACGAGATGATATTGTGATTGCTACAAAGTTTGCAGCATACCCATGGCGTCTAACACCAGGGCAATTTGTTCAAGCTTGCAGGTTTGCTATTCAATTGCTTCTATAATAAGTGATCCTCTTTATCTCACAATTGGCTGAAATGTTGTGCTGATGAGTAAATTCGATCAACAACTGTTTTCCAGGGCCTCTCGGGATCGATTGCAGATTGAGCAAATCGGAATAGGACAGTTGCACTGGTCTACTGCAAACTATGCTCCCCCACAAGAGTTAGCACTTTGGGGTGGTTTAGTGGCAATGTATGAGAAGGTTAACCATGAATTACTTTTAAATAGTTATAATAATCTTTCATATACTATGAAATGAGATTAATCATTTTACATTGGCATATGTGAAAGTTTGTCCTAGAATTAAATTGAAGTCTTAAACCACGAAAGGTTGAGAGACCTCCATTTGACATAACAAACATTTAAGAAGAATATCCGTTTTGGCATCATAGTTTGTTCTATAGTTTAGATGATATGGCTTTTTTTTTTAAACCGGTCAAAGTCTGCTTGATATGAATTCGCAGGGCTTAGTTAAAGCTGTTGGAGTTAGCAATTACGGACCGAAACAGCTTGTAAAGATTCATGATTACCTTAAAGCTAGAGGAGTCCCGCTATGTTCAGCTCAGGTATAATTCAAACCCTTTTCTCCTTTTCATGTTAGTTTTGTTATACCTGTGTTTCAAGTAGTAAAATGAAGAACCGATGCTTGAATTATTGCATCTCCCCCTTATACCTGTTTGTCTTTCATGTTTAGTTACATTAAAGAGTTAAACCAAACACCACCTATGGTTACACTTGCTTTAGTTTTTGAGCTTGTATCCCCTGTGTTTCATCGAACTTATAACACTTTATGTTTTGTGACCTTTCTTTTATTTCTACTCCAACCCTATCTTTTAAGCTCTTAATCGTCCTCGATGGCCATGGCTTCTAATGGATGCATAACATAAAAGTCTCTGGTTTAAGAGTAGTTCTAGTTTGAAGATAGGCACTTTCACATGCATAAAGAGAGTATCTGGACTTTTTCTTCCTACCGTCACCCAAATCCCAACTCCAAGGAAATGAAATCACCGAGAAAATTGTCAAACTGGGTTTTAGTTTTTCAGTTAAAAGGAAAAAAACATGAAAAACAAATTAGTTAAGATTCAATAAAGATATAAAAAGATGAACTTCAAATTCACCATTAAATAGACATCTAGCAAATCCATGAATTTGAGAATAATCATGAATGTCCTAGTTAAATGTGCTTTATCATAGAATTTATACAAAATTCGAAATTCAAACCCCACTGTAACTTGAGAATTCCTTTTGGTCATTCTTGTGATTCGAAGGTTTACATCTTGAATTACCTGAATTACAGGTGCAATTCTCTCTGCTAAGCATGGGAGAAGATCAGATGGAGATTAAGAATATTTGCGACTCTCTGGACATCCGCTTGATCTCGTATAGTCCTCTAGGACTTGGAATGCTTACTGGGAAATATACACCTTCAAAACTTCCGCTTGGACCTAGGTAATGCAAATGCTACTGTTTATCACTTTCAGTGATGTACAGTAAAGAGATTTGAAGGCTCCTCTTGGTGTATAGCTAAGTGCTCATTTCATGATAAGATTTATCGTGTCCTAACAGGGGCCTTCTATTCAAGCAAATTCTTCCAGGATTGGAGCCCTTGCTGGTTTCCTTAAGAGAAATTGCAGAAAAACGAGGCAAAACCATACCTCAGGTACTTAAAATGCTAACTTTGCTTGGCCAACCATTTTCACTTGTATGCTTAGCTCCATCTTTCAAAATTTAAGCTGTATGTTAGATCTCTTAAGTTCTTATGAAAACGAACAAAGTGTATGGTTAAATCTTTGGCCTTATGTTTTGCTTCTAGGCCTAGCCTCACTCTTGAAAAAAAAAAAAAAAAAAAAAAAACACAAGCATATCTGAAGCATGTTTTACCAAATGCATTAGTAACTGAAATCTAAGCCTGGTGATGTACGGAATATATTGCTTTTATCGGTTTACATACCTAAATACGGTGTCATTTGCAGGTAGCAATTAACTGGTGCATCTGTAAAGGTGCGATCCCGATACCTGGAGTTAAAACAGTGAAACAAGCAGAGGAAAATTTGGGTGCTCTCGGTTGGCGCCTAAGTTCAAATGAGTTGCTTCAGTTGGACTATGCAGCTCAGGAATCACCACGGAGGATGATCCAAAACATTTTCCAGACAAGGTAAAACAATTTGGAACTTACGGCATTTTCACCTGAATAACAGATGACATTTTTGACCGAATGCAAAAGCACCCTCGAGGAAGCAGAACAACTATGGGGCACAAACCAAAGAAATCGGAGATTGTAGGATCGTAACTCCGTCAATTAAACGAGCCACGATAGCACTTAAATCCTGCATCTCATAACTGATAAAAAGGAGGAGGATTGGAGCAAATATATTTGGCCAATTTTTGAAGCTGACATGCAGGAAATGCATGAAGTGTACAAGTAAAAATATTGTAAATGAAGCACAACAGCCTTCCCTTTCCATGTATTATAATTGCAGAGTTGCAAAGTTGCACCCCCAAGTGGAACAGTCATTAAACATGGGAAAATAGTTGATTTAGATGTTCCCATGTTTGAGGCCTCGTGCTTCGGATTGCACGACCTGAAACTCAGTGCCGTAACCTGAACCCGTTTGGTATAAATATTGGAAATCATGATTAATATTATATAATAGATAACAGTAACGTTAATTATATATACAATTATAATAATTATAATAGATTAATTATAATTACAATAAATATAATATTATTAAAAATATATTCACAAGCTTAATTTAAATATTTGCTTTCAACTCTCTTAAACATGAAGATGGACCCTGCTAGTCTTCCCGTACAACACAGCTAAGCCTGGATTGTTGCTCGGTCGCTCCGTGACAATGGCTAACGCCTTTTCCGGACATTGTTAGTAATGCCACCGAACCATTTCACCAAACCAATTTTGCCGGGAACATCTGACATATATCAAAACCAAACCAAACTAAATCCAGACATTATTTTAAATAGAAAGGTCCAGTCAGATTGAATTATAGTCAAAGTTAAATATAATATTGATATTAAATATATTTATTTAAATTTAGTTT
>JAQSVH010000013.1:6915199-6928956 GCA_029448705.1 Adansonia digitata
TTGTCAAATTTTTATTGTGTTTATATATTTTATTATATTTTAATTATATTTAAAATATTTAATATTATATAAATTTTGAATATATAAATTGTAAAATAATTATGTATTTATATTATTTTAGCGTTATTTTTAATTGTTGCATTTCAGTTATTTTTCTCTATCATATTTTTTGTCAGATCTAAATATTATTCCAGCCCCATGACTAAAAAATATTGCGACTTTGCGAGTTTTTCTATCTTATGGTGCTTGTAAGCTATACATAAATGCAAAGTTTTTGATCCCAAGATTTCTTTCTGGTGGGGAGAAATTATACATATAAATGCGTAACTAGTAAATCATTTGGCATATCATTTAACATTGATTAAGTTGAACTCCGGGGCAACTACAATTTTTTGTTTAATCTTACGAGTGTTCGTTCTTTTGAAAATTTTGATACCTGCTTGATGACACTTTTGAGAAATATATAAATATAAATGATACTTAATTTGTTTGTGTCCATGAGTGGAGAAATTGGCTATTGGTAATCATTTTAGGAAAGTCATAAATGTTAAATATAAATATATAAGTTCAATTTTGATACGAGAGACTTTTTTTTCTTTATTTAAAAATCGAAGTTATTAATTTTTATTTTTAAAATATGAAAGGATATGTATAGTCCTACTATGACTACTTATAAAAGAAATAATTAACTTCCCCAATTTGTATTTAATTTATTCCACTTGGTCAATATTTTTATTGAGCAACTTTGAAGATTTCAGCCCCCTTTTTTTTTTTTTTTTGGGTGCATATTTCAGCCCCTATTTCTATAACGGAAGTAAGGAGGAAAGAGGTTTCAGCTTACTTGTTCAAAGACTAGAATATTTTATGAAGAAGACAATGTGGTTTAGCTCTCAAGTTTGATTTGAATCCACATTCCCCCTAACTTCTTGTTTTTCTTCCTTTTTTTTTTTCTTTAGTTTGTCTTTGATATAATAATACAATGAAATTTTTTAATTAATTTTTCTATTTAAATATAATTTAAAAATATATATAATTTCATTTATTTGGTTTGCACTTTTTAAAAACTCCCCTAACAATGAAAACAATGAATGAGAAATTTTTTTTTATCTCTCTCTCTATCTCTCTTGCATGACTGAGGTATCGCCTGCCCAATGTAAATGATAGGCATATAAATGTAAAGCAATAAGCAGCAAAATTTAAAGAATCTTGTTAGGTTACTATTCTGACATTTTATCAGTCTCTTCTATGGATTTGACCACTGAGAAACCCAAACCCCTTTTTTTTTTTTTTTTCCTTACAAATGGTATTCTCATGATATTCCCTCACCTTAAAATCTTTAAACAACATAAAAACACAAAGCAGAATTTAGGTGAATTAAAAGTATAAAACAAATCATCAACATATAATTAAATTTCCGCCAACTTTACAGAAAAATCAGAGCCTATGGCAAGTTTCCAGTCAAAAACATTGAACAAGATGGCCAAAAAAAAGCTTTGGATTATTATTCGACGATAATTTTAGTCCAAAACTCTCTGCTCCTCGTGCCTTTGACCCTATTGCACTTTGCCTTGCCGGCTTAAGCCGACTTACAAAGTAGCCGCCCCCCCCCCCAATAAATGGCATCTCGATTTCTGCTTTAATAGCAACTCTCTTTTTTGTTCTCCTCCAAATCCCATCTCCCATCTTCCCGTCCAGATGGTAAACATGATCCTGACGCTGTTTATAATTCTGGGTCTGTTTTTGATTCTCCGATTTTTATCAAAAACATCCATTTTATACCTCGTTTTGAAGTTTCTCCGGTCTTTGGAAGACTGGCTTCATGTCCACCAATCCTACAGAGTTCCGCAGTTTAACGATCTTTTCCAGGAAAACGAGCTCCATCATAAGGTTTCGACGTATCTGAACTCTCTCCCTTCCCTGGAAGACTCGGATTTCACCAACCTTTTTACTGGTTCAAAGTCAAATGATATTGTTCTTCACCTTGATAACAGCCAGACAATTCGGGATACTTTTCTCGGCGCCAGAGTCACCTGGACAATTGAGAAATCTGAAGGAAATGGGAGAAGAGTGTTGGTGTTGAGGCTCAGAAAGAATGATAAGCGTAGAATTCTACGTCCGTATCTCCAACACATACTGTCGGTTGCTGGTGATATTGATCAAAGGAAGAAAGAGATCAAGTTGCGGATGAACCTCGATAACCCATCAGGTGAGAATGGACGGTGGAGATCGGTAACGTTCAATCATCCAGCGTCCTTTGATACCCTTGTCATGGACGTTGATTTGAAGAACAGGGTCAAAGCTGATCTCGAAATGTTTCTCAAGTCCAAGCAATTTTATCATAGGCTAGGCCGTGTCTGGAAGCGGAGCTATCTTCTATACGGCGCCTCCGGAACCGGAAAATCCAGCTTTGTCGCGGCAATGGCTAGGTTCCTCCACTTTGATGTGTGTGACATTGATTTGTCCAAAGTATCAGACGATTCTGACCTTAAGATGCTCTTGCTGCAAACGACCAGTCGGTCAATGATCGTGGTTGAGGATCTTGATCGTTTTTTAATGGAGAAATCCAGGGATGTGAGCTTGTCAGGGATATTGAACTTCATGGATGGAATCATATCTTGCTGTGCCGAAGAACGGGTGATCGTATTCACAATGAACAGCAAAGATCAGGTCGATCAAGCGGTTCTGAGGGCGGGAAGGATCGATGTTCATATACAATTTCCACTATGTGACTTCACTTCTTTCAAGAGTTTGGCTAACAGTTACTTGGGTGTCAAGGAACATAAACTGTTCCCACAGCTTGAGGAGATTTTCCAGGGAGGTGCTAGCTTAAGCCCTGCTGAAATCGGGGAGATCATGATTTCCAACAGAAGCTCGCCAACTCGAGCCTTGAAATCAGTCATCACGGCCATGCAAACCACGGGCAGCAATGCTAAAAGCAGAAGATTGAATGGCGACGGCGAATTGGTCCGAAATGCGGACGAAACGGGTGATCAAGGGCACCTGTTTAGCAGGGATCATTCGGTCAGAGATTTTCGAAAACTATACGGACTTTTAAAGATGGGAAGTAGAAGAAAAGATGAGACATTTGATTTCGGTTCACTTGACAAAGAAGGTTCAAGACATGAAGTTTAGAACTTGTAAGAAAGAGAATTCTTGAATGAATCAAAATATTATTTCATTATTATTTTTTTTAATTTGTGATTCTACAATTTGGAAAATTTGGTTTGTAGATACCTCTTCCACAGATAAGGAGATTTATCAGATTAAGCTTAGTTTATTGATGTAGGTTTGAAGTTCTTGTAGTTTATGCTAAGAGTTATTGTCCTGTTTGACCTCCGTTTCGGTTAGCCAGACCTGACCTCCCATATTTTTTGAATTCAATAATTTCATACGCTTCATTATTGCAATGCATATCGCCACCAGCTTGAGCCTTTGGCAAAGTTTTAAATACGAGACAAGAAGATTCATAAAATACTTAAAATATAATATAAAAATAATTAAATACAATATATCATGAATTATTGAATAGATTTACTTTTTGAGAAAGAGACCTAACAGAACAGAATGCAGAAAAGACATAACTTGCTGAGTTCGATGAACAGAGAGCTGCATATTCTTGAGGCAGTTACCGGGAATAAAAAGGAAAAATCCTGGTGTTCTGGGTTGTAAACCAGTTAAACAAATTTAAATTCTCATATATTGGCACTTGAAATTGAAGGAGTTACTCAGGAATTAAACTATGATTAAGATTATAAGAATGATCCATAATATCTATAAGAAAAATTACTTAATATGTCCATTAAAATTCAAAAGTTATCACATAATTGATTGAGGTATATTTAAAAGTCAATAAATTATTAATATATATATATATATATATATATAAAGGAAGGAACACGTGATTATTTTTACGGAATTTATCTCATTTATGGCAACGGCAAGTGTAATATTTAGATTCTAAAATCGTATTTAGAAAAGTGGCACATCTTAGTACAAAAAAAATGAATATAAACAGTCTCTCAACTTACTCAAGGTTAAAAATTTTACGGTTGGTAACCTAAAAACAAAATTAATCTTTAATATTAATCATACATGTCTTATGGTATTACATTAAAGTTCACTTTTTATACTTTAACAGTAAAATTCTTTTATTTTACAAGTAGATTAAAAAATTATTATATATCTTATTTTTTTTAATTTTTATTATGCCCCAAGTGGTATATATTCTTCTTCTAATTCTATTTATGAATTTAAATAATTTAATTTCTAGTGGACGTGATAATTTTTCTTGTGTTATATGTCTTTTTAATTCAAAAAGATAAATTTTTAATTTTTTTATATGTATGAAGTTATAGTCTAAGATTAAATGAAAAAATTATAATATTTAAATATTAAATATTAAAAGTAATTATACGAAATAATTAGTTAAACTCAAGATCCACGTCAATTTTTATGAACTTAAACTTGAGAACTTTCTAAAATCAAAACAACCAAAAAAAATTAAAAAAAAAAAAAAGAGAAGAAAACTTCGCTTTTTGACTGTATATAAGATAAGGCCCATAGTGCAGGAATTTTAGACCATTGAGGTCTGGAAATGAGGGAACTTGCACGGGCCACAGCCCATAAGGAATGCTTGCCCCAAAATCGTGTTTTGCTTTTGTCGTGACATCGCGTGAAAAGCACGTGACGGAGAGAACGAGCTGGGTGCTGCCGGACGCACCCCAGTGTTGTCTTTTGCTTCTGCTTCCCAACTGTCAAAACTCAAAAAATGGTTGGGTTACGCTTCTTCGCCAATCTCGATTCCCACTGCCGTCTAGGGTTTTTCGCTATTTCATACGGTTTCCGATCTCCAGTCCCTACTTTCAGAAATATTTAACTGATCCTTAATCTCAACCTGCCAATTTTCACTTGATCTCATCGTTTTTCCCTGTATTTTCCCCAGTCATTTACGAGAATTGAACTCTAATAGCATGGTAAGATCTCACATTCCTTTAATTTTTTTTTGGTTACTTAAACTGGATTTCTAATTGACTGTAAAATTCTGTTTATTGAATGTAATTCGGCTTTCTTCTTAATTCTCTTTTAAAATTAGAATTTCCTGATTGGAGCTTTCAAGCCAGCATGTAGCATCTCGATCACATTTTCCGATGGAAGATCTCGCAAGCAGGTAATTCTCTTGATCATCTGAGTTTAGTTTCGTGTGAAAAGAAAATTATTGTGATTGTTTGGTTAATTTCCAAGAGTTCATGCTGCTGGAATCTGCATTTTTGTCATGTGTCTAGGTCCCAATGAAAAAGGAGAATGGCCAAACGGTTATGGTGCCGCTTTTCCAAAGTCAAGAAAATATTGCTGGGAAGGTATTTATATATTTAGTTTTCTAATTTTAATAGATTAAGGATCAGATCATTTGAGTTTATATTTGTAGCCTTGAATGTTCCGTAGTCAACTTTAAATTTTTGACGAATTTTCTGTTCTCTGCCACCTTTAGATTTCCATTGAACCATTTCAAGGGAAGAAAATTGAACATAATGGTGTGAAAGTTGAGCTCCTTGGTCAAATAGGTTTGTTCTTGCTCCTTGTTCGATGTGTCAGTCGAAGGTTTAAATTGTGATTTGGTAGATGAAATTAGTGGATAAGGTTGAACATTTAAGAGTTTTATTATTTCTTGTTTGAATGAAGTTAACACTAACTTTAATTGTGCTTTTCCAGAGATGTATTTCGACAGAGGCAACTTTTATGATTTTACATCTCTTGGTGAGTATATTCTGGCTTTACTTTTATTTGCTTTTCCTGGAGATTGTTTAGATATTCCTTATTTTCATTAATTGCATTTGACATGGATGGGGATAAAGATAAGAACTTGGGTTCATTTTCTGCTTTGCAGTTTACAATTGTGCTTATCCATCTTTCACTCTTTTTGAGGCTCAAAATTGCATGAAAGTTTTCGTTCATACTAAGTTCTTGTAGATTGTTGATTGCTTTGTATTTGTTTACCATTTTTATATTCCTAATATTTGCAGTGCGTGAATTGGATGTTCCTGGGGATATATATGAAAGAAAAATTTATCCATTTGAATTTTCTACGGTTGAAATGCCGTATGAAACTTATAATGGTGTCAATGTGCGTCTCAGGTATGCTATCCACTGCTTAAAATCTTTGGAGATATAATTTTATTCATATTCCGTCTGGTCAATTTGAATGGAGTGTTTCCTTGATTGCTCGAAGTTTGTTTGCTATGTATTCTTGAGCTTATAAATCAGTTTTGTTATCATGATAATAGTTTTGGGTAATTAGTTTTGGGCAATTACCTTAGTAAAGCTTAGAAATTACCCTTATATGAATTATTGAAAGATGCTCCTTGCGGAGTTCTAAAATGCTTTTTGGTTTTGTTGGTCCGCATGTGAAGTTGGTGATTTGAGGCTATAATGTGACAACTTATGTTATAGTAGGTTGATTATTTTCTTTTCTCAGGTATGTCCTGAAAGTGACAGTTAGTCGTAACTATGGTGGAAGCATAATGGAATACCACGAGTTTATGGTAAAAATTTTCATCTGCAACTGCTTCACTTCATTCTTTTCTTTTTAATTTTTGTTCTCTCTATCTCCTCTTTTTTCTCTTTTGCTAGCACACTGTCGCACCTCACTCTCATATGGAATAAGAGCATTATGTAATTAAGCCATATAAAATCTCTGCCAATAATGCAGAACCTTAAGCTCTGCCTTACTCTGAAGAGTGTTTTTTTCACCCTTGTGCCTGATATAATACTTATAAACAGGAAAGCCAGCATCAATGTATTTGGTCTTTCATTATTGTTTGAGAACATTTACTGTATCTATAGTTGTATATGGTGCACCATTGACTGTCATTTACAATTGTTAGTGATGTGGTCTTAGCAACTTAGCTTTTGCTTGGTTTATGCGTATCAGGTTCGTAATTATTCTCCTCCTCCTTCAATCAACAATAGCATCAAGGTGAGTGCCATTGTCTTAATACTTGTATTGTTTGCACTGTGGTTTTCATTGGTATCTCAACTGATTCTTATGAATATTACGTTGTTCTTTTTTCTATTTTCTAATTGAGCTGGCCACCGCTGATTTCATGATATTTAATTTAATATCAATTCCATCTGCAGATGGAAGTTGGAATTGAAGATTGCCTGCACATTGAGTTTGAGTACATGAAAAGCAAGTAAGTTGAACATCTATTGATCTTATCTAAACCTGGCATCATGGATTGCCTTAGGTCAGTGCAGGTTTATTGAGCTTAAACTATTATAAGAAGCAATTTTCCTAGCTGCTTTCTATCGTATAGGTTTCAACTAGACGATTGAAGTTCTTGTTTTTTGAATCCAAATTGTGCAGGTATCATCTGAAAGATGTTATTATCGGCAAGATATATTTTCTTCTTGTGAGAATCAAGATTAAGAATATGGATCTTGAGATCAGGCGTCGAGAGTCAACAGGATCAGGAGCAAATACCCATGTTGAGACCGAGACGCTAGCTAAATTTGAGTTGATGGATGGTGCTCCAGTCAGAGGTATGTTCGTAGCTTCCAATTTCTTGCATATTCTAACACCTGATGCGGCAGATACTTGATATAACTAGCTTAATGATTAAAACTTGTGTGTTTTCCCAAAGGGTGTTGATTTGGGCAGACTTTTAGTTTTTATAAGTTAGATATTTAAAGTGCCACTGATATACATCATTTTCCTGAAGCATACTGCTCCTAATCATGTGCTTGATATTGAAGGTGAATCAATTCCGATCAGGCTGTTTCTTAGCCCATATGAATTGACGCCAACTTATCGCAACATTAACAACAAATTCAGCGTGAAGTATTACTTGAATCTTGTTCTGGTCGATGAAGAGGATCGTCGGTATTTCAAACAGCAGGAAATTACAATATACAGGCTGCAGGATTCCTGATTAAGCATCATCATCATCATCACATGCATGTAAACTTGATATTCCATCCAGTAAAGAAGAACAAATGATTTAACTGCCTTGCGGTACCTCTGTAATGCCTTGAAGCGTAGAATTAAAACTACCGGAACAAGGAGGGTTGTTTCTTTGGAATGTCTATAATGGCATTGTATACTTTGCTTGATAGTTGGAATTGGTCCAATTACTGACATGAGTCATGTGTGGTCGAGGAGAGTATAGTTGCTTTTTGATAGGGTCATCGCTAGGGTTGCCACCGCCGTTGGACCTTGTAGACTACAAATTTCCGTTCCCTGTGCTCTGTGGAATTACATGGGAATGGCAGGAATAATAATCAATTTTCATTCCTTTGTTGGTTTCTTTATAGAGTTCCAATGCTGATGGCATTCGTCAGTTACGATTCATCAATTTCTATGCTTGTGAATTATAATCTTATGCTTAAGACTTAAAATTTAACCGTCCATGTTTGAAGTTTGTTATGATTATGCTACTGGACTGCTTTTCTTCCTAGAAATGGTTGAAGTTGTCATAGCCTTGAGTTCTCAATCCAAGTTCTCGTGATTAAAAAAAAAAACCTGGGTCATTTAAATTGCTCAAAATGCAGTCACTCCTAAGCGACATTAATTCGGACTCCAACCTCATAAATCTTTTATTTCCGGAGTTTGTAAAAAAATATAGCCCCTGTTTTTGCTAAATTTGCCAGCGAAGCAAAGGCACAACAGCAAGGCCGAAGCGGTCGGTCACTCACGGCGGCAGCTTTCACTGCGACGAGCCTGTTTCACGACTTGTCTGACAAAACAAGTTCTTTAATGTCGAAATTGTCCTAACCAGAGATTTCCAAGTGATTTTTTTTAAAAAAAAAAAAGGAAAAATTCTATTGTTTCTTTTTTCCCCTATAACTAATATAGTGACGGTCAAGAATGTATTTTAAGTTGTCAGAGAATCTCAATGCCGTGCTTAATTTGAGCAAGTATGTGGCCATAGATTTACCACTAAACTCAAAAGTGCACGCCTTGTCTATGAGGTACCCTCCCCACTCTCCGCTGCTCTTGCATACAATATATTTCGCTTTTCTTAAACTATATATGCTTCCGGAGTTTCCGAAATGAGAAATGATGAGGTTCTCGTGTTATTTGCAATCCTATGACAGGTTTTATCTTTTAGCATTATTGTTCTGAGATAATTGCAAAGCAGCTTGAGATTGATGTACAACACCCAAATGTTTATCTGTTGTTTCTAGCAGCATATAAGAATTTTGTGCAGGTAAGAGATTTGTTAAATTACATTCTACGCTTAGAGATTTCGTAATATCCTAGTGCCCATTTGTTTACATGAGAAAGTGAGTTCAATGGCTCAATCCCCTCAATTTTGTCAATATTAGTGTACCTTCCTTTTGTAGCATAGTATGACAATCTTCCTTTTTGCTTTCAATCCTCTTTCACATGGTTAAGAAGAAATCATGGAGAATGGAATCAATCAATATGACACAGATCAGCCTCCGAGATATGGTGAATGCTACAGGCTTAGAGAGTTGGAAGGTTAAATTTGGACTAGGTAGATCCTGATCAGTCATCTGAGAGAAAGAGAGAGAACGAAGCCTCTCAACATGCAATGACATTTGCCGCCAATGAATTCCTAAGGTATGGCTTGCATCTATCATGTTAAAATACTTTCATCAAGCATTCTTTTTGAGTAAGATGTTATACATAGAACTTAACGTCATATAAGATTCTTAGCATGATTTAAATGTCTAAAAGAAATCACATTCAAAACGTTAAGGAAACTGGTAGAATCAGTCTTTAAAAAAATGAGGGCAAAACTTGAGTTTCAATGGAAGCATCATGTAGTCATTTATATATCACTCTTCAGATTCTGCTGGCAGTCCTTCTTTGAACCATGTGTACAGTCCCCCTTCTAAGTGAAGCACGTTTTTGTAACCATTGAGCACAAGCAAGTAGGCTGCAATGAGTGATCTGCAAAGATTGAAGAAAAGCAATCATTTGTATCGTCCGGTTGGGCATTACAGATTTTATAACAAAAGTGTGGCAAACAAATATCCTTTGATTGCTTAGTTTGATTCTAAATAAAAAAGCTTCACCGACAACTTATTGGGCTTCTTGAGCTTTCCTATGATTTATTTAGTTACCACTATTAACTTATCTATGTGTCTTATCTAAACACTGCATCTAGCTACTTAGAGAATTGAAGTACAGTAAAAAGAGTGGATATTCATGGGTTTAGTTTGAATGGAATTTTGTATCGACTTTCCAGTAAAGTGATATTAGAGACCATTATTTGACACTAGTACCTATAAAATGAACACATTTATTTGCACTAGCACTCTTGAGCAAGAAATACACATTTCAATATCATTCGGCAGTTTAGAGTTTAGACCCTTGGTAATTTTACAAATGGAATATTCTAGCCTTTTTAGTTACTCTGATGCAACATATATTGCTCAGATACGGGCGCAAGTGTCAATATAAGTAAATTCAAATTTTTTTAAAATTTTTTCATGTATTTGAAAGATTTTTGAAGAGTTATATCCATATCCAGAAATGTGTTGGACACAAGTGTTAGATACTGATACTTCAAAAAAAATGAAAAGTCGAAGCAACATAGATGCATGCTATAAGTCTCAATGTCTTTTCACTGTATAACATAGGTACCTTGACTGCTGACCTTCCGGGAGATTTTGGGATGGCTTCATTGTGCCCCCTGATGAGCATGCCACTATTATCTTTGCATCCTTGTCGAATTTTGATTCTACACCTGCTTAAAATACCAAATTACTTAGTTCCTACCTCCTACTACATCTCCTAAGTAGGAAGAAACATAGGGAGTTCGATTCTACTTTGCATAAACTCAGGGTTCTCCTCTGTGCCAGAAAAGATGCCAAAAAATGCAAATGCAGCACGCCTAGCAATATCCCATGCTGTCCACTCCTTTATAAGCCTATATATCTGAATGTTAAAAGCAGCTGTTGGATGAGCCTGCGTCAAAACAGCATCTCAATTTACAAGAACCGTACCCCTGTTCTTATCATTGTGGAAGTTAGAAATACAAAGTGAAATGGAACCCTTTTCGTGAATGATATATCTTTGGTTCCCAGTTGCTTATCCAAGTTTATAATGAGCTTACTAACCTCTTTAAATTCTGCTTCGGGTCGTACATCAAGAATCACAAATTTTGCCTCTTTTTGAAGGCGAAAAGCTTCTTTTGCATCCACACTTCTCACCTGCAAGTAAGAAATATATCAGTTGTTAGCTTCTAATGTTCCAAACTAGGAAAGTGGAATCTTCTTATGCTTCCAATTTGCTTTTACTTTTGCTTTCGTGTGCGTCTATGTGCGTCAGAACGAGCATGTACGCGTGAGAGAGAATGGGAAATGAATACCTTTTTCTCCAAGAGAAGTTCCCTCTTAGTCTTCCAATCTTCTTCAACTAATCCCCTCGAAAAGAAGAGAAAGGAAATTAAAAGTAAGGGTAGTCCCTTTGTTTTGGGTATCAACCCACTGAGGTTCTATTAATCTTATAATTAAGGTTCCGTTAGAATATTATTTACCTGGTGATTTTGCAGGCTTTGTTGCTGCACTTCGGATAATAAGTCCCCTTCGATTCTGGGAAGTCAATCTTTGCTTTGATGCTTGACCTGATCTTACTGTCAAAAAGCAAGAACAGTCTGGAGTGATTTTCGAAGAGATAGTCCATTGGGAGGTCCTAAAATTGCAATATAATGAAGAAGATGAAGCTGATTTTGGGGTGACTGAAGTAAGTGCAGCCATTTTTTTCTGAATCTATAGACAGAAAAAAAAAATCAGTTGTAAAACTTTTAACAAATATAAGTTACTAAAAGAGTTGGATGATTGGTAGAGTAATTTGAACTGCCTTTTTTTTAATATATATATATATATATAAATTTTAGCATAAAATTTATGTTGTGTTCAAAGAGAGATGTTTGGTAGCTTGGTTTTTATGTCTTGAAAAATCAAGGAGTGTGGTTCACGTTTTAAGGAGGGATTGGCCCAGTTGGATTTCTATCATCCACATTCCAAAGTGGCTGGATTTATCTTCAGGTACTATCCTGTTACATTTCACTACTGCCACTGCCAATCATCGTTTGATTTGGTTGTACCCGGACCTATATTATTCCGATTCAAAACAAAATATAAATATATTTTCAATATTGGTATAATTAAATTTTTAAGTTTTATATATATATATATATCTAATATATTGAAACATTTAAATAAAATTTTAGTATATAGATATAATATACATGCATTGAAAAAATTATATAAAAAAATTTTAGACTAATAAAACAGTAATTTATGTAAAAAACGACCCAATTGTAACATGCGCCATCATGGCTTTCATCATCTGTTACTGGTCCACGCCTCCATGCTGTTACCGATTGTGCTTGTACCTCTTCAAATATACCCACTCCAGGAAATGTATTGAAAGAGAGACTTTTGCAGGGAATAAAAACCCAGTCTCCATAAAAGCTTGATATATCTAAATCTAATCTCTCTATTTTAAAGCAATCAAAAAAATCCCATTGCGCAGAGGACACATTGGCTTCGGCCTTGGCTTTGGTTCGGCTTCGCAGCTTATATATAGATAAACCTCTGCGTCTCTCCCACTAAGTGAAAGGAAGAATTTGGGTGGGTGTGATTGAGTAATAGGAGGCAGCAGCAGCAACAACAATTCTGTTTCCGCCTCTAATCTTTGCAGACGGGCTTCGAGCAACAATGGTTGTCACTAACATTTTCAAAAGGCAATATTTCTTGGCAATGGTCTTGTTGCGATTTTGTGTGAGTTGTTTGGGAATCTACTTGTTGATTCATTATCCCTTGGACCCGTGGCTCCTTTTGACGCTGCCGCTTGCTTTCTTATTATCATGGACTGAAAATTTTGGAAACCCCTCAGAAAATAAGGAGCTGCTTACCCAGTTCAGGGGTGCTGCTTCAGCAATAGCTTCTGGTAGAGTTCAACATTTACTTTAAACTCAATGCATTAATCAGGTTGACATATTGCAGGCTGAGTACTGTCTCTAGATGCTTCGATACTTTTTATCAGTCATCTTCTGAAGAGCATTGATTCTTTCCTTTGTTTTCTTTTTGTTCCCCTCACTAGTCTAATCTTCCGTGCACTTCAGATGAAAAAATTGCTTTGCTTGGGTGCCATCCAGTCACCGTTTGAAGGTTTAATGTACACCTTTGTGTTCCTTTGGACTCCTGCTCTGAGCCTGAGTGACGAGGAGATCCCACATGGCTCTATATTTGCCACATTCATGTTGGGAGGCTCCCCTGCATCTCGATTGATGGCTCGCTCATCACCAAGGGTAGTTTGTGATTTCCTCTGCCTCTCTCCCGCTTTCCCATTGTAAAAAATGTATGTTCCAACATCTCTTTCTCTCACTCTGTGGATTATTCTTTTTAAGCGATTCATAACTGGATGAGATCGCCACAGTTATCAGCAGCACCTTCTTCTAAAATGAAAGACGGAAGCATCTCATTTGCAGGTTGTCTCCAGCTTCTTGGCTTCTGCACTTTTTTGAGGCTCTTATGTAGGGATATTCTGGCCATCCATTATGAAAATAAGATCCCAATACATCTATAGGTCACTTAAAGAGTTCTCATTATTGTATGGACTATGAGTAGATCCGCAAAGTAGTTAATCTTTTTATTTGTTAAAAATAGGAAAGCAAATATCCATTTAACAAATAATAATAATATTATTATTCTTTTCTAAAATGGTCTATAATTTGTATTACATTTGCCTCTAATATGTTTATTGTTTAGTGAAATTGCAA
>JAQSVH010000013.1:6990034-7009080 GCA_029448705.1 Adansonia digitata
GTCTACTTTATCATTAATTCTTTTAATGGTTATAATTCTATTAATATATTTCAAAATTTTTTAATAAATTTTGTTGTCATATTTTTAATTTAAAAATAATTAGAAAAAAATATTGAGTAAAATATATTGTGATTATAATTAAAAAAATTAAAACATAAACATGGTGAGAAAAGTATTAAGATCAACCACAAAAAGTATAAGGTGATAATATTATATGTCATAAAAATATTACGATGAAGTAAAAAAAATAAAAAGAAAAATTCAAATTATATTATATTTACATGATAAAAAAAATAAAGCAATAAAATTTGGATTTTAGTTTTATGAGAAACTATTTCCCTTATAATTCCTTTTATTCGTAAATTTTTTTACTATAATCTTACAATTATTTGATTGTCACACATAATTATATAAGAGTTTATCATTTGATAGCATGAATTAAAAATAATATTTCGTTGGTCCGACACGATTTAAGATTTTAATTAGTTAATTATCCTATAATAATTGTAAGAGATATGCTCATTTTTTTATAAAATTTTTTTTAGATATATTATTTTTTGAATTATAAAATAATTTTTAACAAAATCTTTTCGGTAATTATTTTTTAATTGCTCTAAATTTTAAATTGTGATGATAAATTTAGTTCAAACCTAAAAATATAATTTTATTATTATACTAAGTAAAAAATTGATGATAATTTAAACAAATTAAAATCAATATTTATGCAAATAAATTTGGACCTTCATTTCCATTTTATGAAAATGACGCTCTTGTTATTTTGTTAGCTTAAATATAAAGGTAATCTTGGCATTATCCTTATTTTTTGCCGTGGCATTTAAAAAATTTTTATTATTTAAGCACGTATTTGATACTTAGATCTAATGTCATTAAATGAATTTTTATTTTTTGATTTTTTTAATTTCATAAAAACAAAAATATTTTTTATTTTTTTAAAAATTTTTAACATTTTATTTTTATTTTTATAATTTTTACATTTTTAAATTTTTGAAACTATTTTTTAATAATAACATGATATTTTATCACGTGTTCTATTTTTATTAGATATTATTTTATCAAATTATCTTTTTATTTAATAATATTAATATAAAATACTAATAATGTGACAAAACATATTATAGGTATCCGACGAGAAACAAAATTCTTTTCAAGTACTAAAGTACAAAAACTAATGTAGTTCAAGGATCAATTTTATACGTAAGCCTATTTTATTTAGGTTTGCTGATGTATATATAATAATATTTTTAAAAAATTATTCCTTGTATCGTTTTCTTCTCAATATATTGTCTTACATAATTTGAATAATTTATTAATTTAAATATAATATATTTATTATTTATGAATCAAGTAAGTTATTCATAAATTAATAATTTTATTTTTAAATTTATTGAATAATTATATATTATATTTAAAATTAATAAAAGTAGTAATAACCCCGTAATTTTTTATGTAATATTCTCATTATAGTCTATTAGTTTTGAATATATTAATATATTTCTGTAATATTTCTCTTCTTTTTTTTTTTACATTAAAAAAGTCCTTAAATTAAAATTACATTTTAACAAATTCAAAAATAAAAAGTTTTATTTTTTTTCTTTTTAATAAATTCCTCAAATATTAGTAGAAACAGTACTAGACTAGGCAAAAACTAAATTCGAACGACCGACCTTACTTCAGAAAAAGAGCAAAAGCCAAGGTGATGGAAAGCTAGCAGTGTGCAGCCCAAGCTGACTGGGTTCGCCGGCGGCTCGAACTCCCAACTCGGCACTCCCGCTTCAAGTCTTCGTGACAGGACGCGTGGCGTTTGTACACGGCCGTTTCGGTAAATTGAGTGTCGGAGAAGGCGAAACGTGTCAATGACGTAAGCAGTTGGTAGGAGAGCGAAGAATATTATTTTCTTGGGCAGGGGAGGGAAAAGATGGGTCCCATTGGGGATGCACGTGCCTGATCTGAAATGGCAAAAAAAAAAAATTTAAAAAGAGAGAATCTGCCAGCCGTAGCCGTTGGATGTACTTGCGAGATTGATGAAATTTAATCGCCTTCTAATCGACGGACGTCATGTGATGGGTATTCAACCACAATGACTACGCGTCACACGTCAGAGAATCTATCTTACTATGTACGACTGTTAGTTTAAATTCGACACGTGTTATGCACATGCACTCTTTATTTAATTGTCCCACTGCTCTGTTTGGGTCAAAATATGGATCGTCACTGCTACTCACTAATCCATAGTTCCAGTAATTTGTGGCAAAAAAATATAATACGATAAAACGTAGAATGAATTAGGTAATTGGTAGAATAGTTTAAAGTTCGAATTATCGGTGATATCTGTATAGATCAAGTTTTAAAAATAATTTTTAATTTTTTTGGTAATATGGTTGTGCGTTCGAATTTTTTTTTAAATTTTTATTAATTCAGTTTAATCTAAATTATTATTTATTAATAAAAATAATTTTTTATTAAAAATATATCATAAAAATATATTAATATTGATATGTAAAAATATTTTTTAAATATTGTTTAAATAATGAAATAAATTGTTTATCTTGTTTGAACTGAAATTAAGTATAAAGTTTAAAAAAAAATATATATATATATATATCCAAACCATGATCTCATCCGTCGGTAGATCTAGTGATCAGATCAGGAAGCACCTCACAATCAAGTAACATACTAAAATCTTTCATCTACCTTAATAGAACTTATATATTTTATCTAATGTAAAACAGGTTGAGTAGAAGTGGATCAGCTCGAGATTAGAGAGCTCACTCGACACAATAAAGTTGATTCAAATTTAGATAAAAATTTTAATAATTTAAATTTATTTGATTTAAGCTTATTTATTGTTTATATCATAAAAATATTTTATTTATATTTAATAATAAATATTAAAATAAAAATGTTTAAATATTAATATTATTTTTATACAATATTATAAGCCTATGGTCTCACCCGACCTTGAAAAAAAAATTTCTCAGCTAAATTAGAGGACTGAATTGAACTGTCAAATGTTTGAATAGAGGGAAAATCCGGAAACCTCAAAGAGTTCTTACTTTTTTAGTAAGCCTATAGATTTTGAGTGCAGCATAAAAAATACAATAAACAAATAATATTAATATAAAATAAGTACGTAAATATATTAAAATTTATATAATATAAATTATTAATTTATAAAAATTTATATAAATCTATAATATTTTAAATATGATAATAATAATAATATAATATAAATTATTAAATTATTAAATTATTAAATATATTATTCATTGACTCTGAGTCAAAATCACAGTTTAAACGTTGACTGGATTCAACCCGATTAATAAATATATTTTTGTTAGTAAATAATTAATTTTTATTTTATCAAAAGATGATGATGACCTGTTTAATCTAAGGACAGCTCTTCTTTTCAGTAATGGTAGGGGAAACATGAATTGTGAGATTAAAAGCCAGCAGAAACTAAATTTACTCTAATACCAAGAATGGTACAACAATTTCGAAAAGATGACATCATAAAACGTGGTGTTGTTTATCCAAAGTCCAAGTCAGTCGTTCAGTTTGCAAACATCTATGAAATTATGAACAGCTTTGTGGTACTGGGTTCCCTGTAATAACAAATAGCTTTTACCAGCAGGCTAATAAGGTTTGCTGCTAAATATCTAAGCACGGATCTTTAGATACGAGAATTTCTCATCGGATCTAGATTCTAAATGTAAGTACATCATAGGATGACAATGTTCTAGTTCAAGCAATTGCAGATATATTTGGTGCCCAATGGAAGGCATAGACACCCAAAAGTCTCTAAACCGAACTTCGGAAACCTCGAATGCGTTCTCACTCATTGTATTTTTTAAAAATAGTTTTTAATTTAAATCTATAATTTAATTTAATTGATTCGTATAATTATTTAAAAAATAATATTTTTATAGGTTTGAGTTTAAAGTCCGATAGATATAATAACCATTTCTTATATTATCTTCTTTGCCAAAAAATACTGTTTGGCTTTCTGCTGCTATAATAATCCAGATAACAGCAACTACCCTAAATGACATAAAAATTTCAAGGGACTATCTCTGCTTTCCAACTTTTCATCTGGATCATGATACTGCTGTGGACCTCTGTTGTTTAGGGTTCACCACGAGAGCTTATAACTATTACTTTGAGTCAACATGACCATATTCACGGGATTATGAACAGGTCAAAAGAACCACACCAGCCCCATTGAAAAAAAGGACCGATGAAAGAAGGAATGACATAGTAAATGTACTAACAGATTACTTTTCCCTGGAACTGAAACCCACCTGACATTTTCAAGGATTTGAACAAAACTGCCATTGAAGCTTTAATCCATGCTAGTAAGAGAACAAGATGAGACCATGGAAAGTCCCATGTTCGAAAACCCTCACCACAATAGGTATGGGTGCAACATTATATATTCAGAACATGATATGGTTAAGTGACTTAATCATCTTAAGGGAAGGCCATTTCATGTAGCTGAATTAATTGTCAGCGGGGACGGGTTTCGGTAGAGATCCAAGATTCAAGCCTTATAGCGTGCTGCTCTGCATTAGAAAAGAAACTCATCTAAAGAGCAAGGAAAAGAAGCTAGAAACTACCTCCTGGTTGCAGTCCATGCATTGCCAAAATTCTAAATTCTTGTCAAAGAAGCAGCTAGGAATTCTTTGGAAACCCTTTTGCAGCTTCAATTGCCTTTTCCATTGTCAGCGGCTTTTGGATAAATCTCCCATTGCATTTGGAGCACCTTGGCTTGACATCAGCTGATCCTCAGTAATTTTCAATTGGAAAATCTCAATTACCTGAAAAATCTCTTGCGGAGTTTCGGCGCCCCAAAAGTACATTTTATCATTTTAGTTTTATTTTGTCCTCCGTAAACTTCCTTCCATTTTGGTCTCAAAATGCCAAGTTGAAATTGTAGGACTACCTCTATGACTTTGACGGTATACGCGCCTCAAGTAGCTGTTCGTTTTTCAGGAGACTCTTCACCCTATATGGTCGATTCTTTGTCAGATACCGGTGTTTCAATAACTTTGCATCTCGTGTCACAAGCGCTCTCTTCTCCTCGTACATGCTTGATCTATTAGCTCCCTAAAAGCAATAAAAGTTGGATAAAAAAGTAGTACTTCCATTGCTAATATCTCTTAACGAAAAAATATCAGAAGAACATGTATAAATATATAAACAAAAAATATATGGAAACATATATCTCCAAATTACGGAGAGAGGAAAACCTGGGTTCTGGCTTTTTGAGATGTGGAGTTGCAGTATCCACACCAACACAACGCAGATGTTTCGCCAAGCCTTCAACCTAAATAAGCATCTCATTACACTCCCACTAACACTAACAGTACAGTCTTTATACGATCGTCTGGTGCTATTTTGAAGGAGTCCTGGAAAAAGACTAAATTGCTGATAGTACAAGGAAAAATGAGACGATCAGTCTTATCGAAGTCCGCTATTAATACGATACTCCTACAATTACATGCAATGAATTTTTGTTTTGGATTCAGTTACTTCTTGAAGCCTCCATAAATCAAAAAAGATTATCGATGTGCAATTGGGCAGTTTACTTGCCACCACATCACACAAAAACTTATGCATCCATCACCTCCCAAGGAAATATCACATGGTGGAGGACTCTGTAAGTTACTGGAAACAACAACCACCGAGGACCGTTTCCTTTGTATCTTTTTGGAAGCTTTTGAGTTTCTATCAGATTCTTATAACCAAAGTTTTTCACCATATTTTCTTTCTATTTTCCAGAGGTATTTATCTATAGGCTTAGTTTTTCGGACAATATCCAGTCCCTTGGCATTCCTTTCACAATCTTCACACGAAGCAGTAGCTTGGAAACTAAACTAACATTAGACTGACGCAGTTCCTTGATGTTATTATTCATGAATGCCCTGTGGTAAAGGGAAGTCCAGATATTTCCGACCTAATTCATGAGATAATTCAGGCAAAGTGGATAAGATAAGAGGAATGGTAACAATGACAAATGCCCAGTTCAAAAAGATGCTCAAATAATATACTTGATTTGCCAATGACAATGCCAAATATATGGAAAGGTAGTATGTAAACAATTAGAACCTTTTTAATCGCTGGACATGCAAGGGATGGAATACACATTATGGTTGTAGCAAACACGCAGAAAATTCCATCAGGAAGGGAAAGAAAGTTGGCTGCACAGCCTATGGAAAAAGTTGTCTAAACTCTAACAACATAAGAACATACATTAATTTGCTTGATTGGATTAGAATATAGAATCACAAAAGCAGACGAGAAGATAATTTATGTTCGCATGGGAAGTCGAATATACACAAAGTGCTCTAACATGACAAATAGAACATGCACTAAAAAAATAAATATAAAAATATTTTTATCCTTGCATCTTATTCATATATGACAGTCTTTCTTTTCTTGACTAATCCTAAATTGCAGGAGCTTTAGAAAGGTTACATTGAGAGAAGTCTGCTTTCAATATATGCCACCTACACACCGAGTGCTACGACGTGAAAACAGGACATACATTTAAAAAAATTAATATAAAAATATTGTTTAAACCTGCATCTTATTCGTGTATGACTGTTTTTCTTTTCTTGACTAATCCATAACTGCAGAAGGTTTCATAAAGGTTATATTGAGAGAAGTCAAGGCTGCTTTCAATGCCTTCGGTGAGAAAAACATATGTTCAAGCAGCCATGCAAACAAGGTAATTGCTCGGATAACAATCCTCGAATATGTACTATTAGATCTTTCTGAAACTTTATAGGTTTACGTACTCCTAATAATCGTGAATTAATATTCAATATCCACCACATCAACGAAGCATACACCATATAGTATGCCGAAATTTTTTATAAGCATCTTTTGGCTTCATACATATTGTAAATTTTGTAAACCAGAGCAAAATCACTGGAAGATTTGAAATATTCCAAGCAAGCAGTATGCATCTGAAGCTGCATTTCTTATCTGCTCTTCTGTAAGAGTACGATATGACCGATCAGTATAAAGAAGTTCCTCAAAATATATTTTCACATTCCATTAACAAGTTGGTATAAGAGCTTGCAGAGATTGAGACATAACTGATAATCCTACAGGAAGTAAAAGAAGCTAACAAGTCACTTCCAAAAGCTATTAATCTTAGTGCCTATTTCGCGTTTACAAATTAGAAACAGGCTAAAAGAATGAGTTCCACGAGAGAGAGTGTTAACAACTTCCATAGCAAACCAATAGAGGGAAACAAGAAAAAAGGAGAAAGAAACCAAATTGTTTCCATTATCTTTCTACTTCTTATCATGAATCGAACAAAAAAAAAGAAAGAAAAATATTTTAGTTTAGTGATGAAATCAAATAAGTATACTCACTTGCTCTAAAAACCGGAACTCTTATAATGAATGGTAATAAGAAATTTTCTTTCATTATCACCACTTTCCTTTCAACCATTTGTGTGGTATTCCTTATCACTCATTCCTAGCACATAACTGTATTGGTTTGAGCCAGGAATTATATTTCAGTTGCATTGATATACTACATCAAAATTAAACTGAGAATCCACTGCTTATCTTGCATTGACAAATGGCGACATATAACGAAATTCAAAACCAAATACAATTCTCAAACTTTAAAAAACTGAATGAAAACTTGGGTGTTTAAAAAACATACCTTGCAAAGAGAAATACCCAACACTTCTTCACTTATGGTTGATAAAGTCTCTGTATCCTTTGATACTTTCTTCCCCTGTTTATGTTGCAAAAACCTTTATATGTTGTGATGTCCAACTCCGGATAGGGCTCCATCTGTTCACCATTTTTCCCAAAATTTAAGCACAATTATTATTTTTTTAAAACATTTTTAGTTTCTATTTCTTTGTTTAGATGTTCAACTTAAATTCACGGGTTGGTTTAGAATATGTAATCGACCTCTTTGGGAGAAAAAATTTGTTATATTAATTATTTTTGGATTTTAAATTATTTTATTTTGTTTTTAAATGATTTAATTAAAAGGTTGATCTACACGGTAATTAACAAGTGAATTTAAAATTCATGCTTAAACCACTCCAAAAAATATTTTATTAATTGTTTTTAATTTTTTTTAGATTTAATTACTTATTTTATTTTTAAGTAATTTATTTACAATAGTTGTTTTATAGTTTTTAAGCAATACGCAAGTCAGTTTAGGATATTAGGATATGTACCTAGCAAGCATGGAAAAGTTTAAAAAATTATTTTATTAATTAATTAGTTTTATTTAATTTTTAAATAATATATTAAAATAATTGTTACGTAGGGTGACTCGCTTTAGTCTATTTAATATCCATATCCAACCTAATTAAAATGAATAAAGTTAACAAAATAATTTATTTTATTTATTATGTTTATTTTGTTTTTAAATGATGAATATAAAGGGATTAATCAACATACTAGCTCTGAAAAAAATAAAAATTTTTATTAATTATTTTATTTTTATTTTAAATGATGTATTTAAAGCAACTAATTTATACATTAAATAAAAAAGTTTAATTAAGATTTGTACCTGAATCACTCCAGAAAAAAGTGAAAAAATTATTTTATTAATTAATTTTATTTTATTTTATTTTAAATGATATATTTAAAGTGATTAATTTATATATTGACTTATAAGTTGATTTAAAATTCGTATCAATTTTAAATACTAATTTTCAATAAATCGTTATTATTTAATAAAATTTAATTAAATTTTTTTTATTAATAATTAATTAAAATTTATAAAAATTTTAAAAACTAAAACGAAGCATAACTTATTTTTAGTTTTAGATAATTTTTTTATCAAACCAACTCATAATAAATACATTAAACCCAACTAATAATTAAATATTAGACCTTTTAGATGGATTTGTATTCTGCCTAATGTTTATGTCTTTTGCTGCTTGTAACTTCTATTTGTAATGTCGTGCTTAGCTTTTATGCTTTAACTAGAATGAAACCCCCCGCTTCGCTGGAGGAGCGGGTTTAATTTTTCTTTTGTATATTTTTAATTAATTTTTAATTAAATTTTATTAAATAATAATTATTTATTTAAAATTTATATTTAGAATAGAATATAAATTTTGAATATATCCACAATCTACAGGATAATTATTTTAAATATATCATTTAAAAGTAAGTAAAAATGTGATGACCAATCTTAAATGAATATAAAAATCAATCATTTTAAATAAATTATTTAAAATTAAAATTAATATAAAATAATTGATAAAATATTTTTTATTTTATTTGTTCAAGGCTGATTCGATGTGTAGACTAATATATCTTCCAAAAATAAAATAAAAATAATTAATAAAATAAATTTTCAATCTTTTTTTCAAATCAAGTTAGATTAACCAATTTAAATATACCATTTAAAAAATAAATAAAAATATCATTTAATACTATAAATTTAAAATATTTTCTATGCTTGTCAAGTACATGTCTTACATCAATCTGTGAGTCACATATAGAACAACTCCTTAAAATACATTATTTAAAAATAAAATAAAAATAATTAGTAAATTTTTTTCTAAATCAACTCGTAATGTGCAAATTAAGTATAGATTCTAGATTAATCTATATATTATCATACGAATTAATTACTTTAAATATAAAATTACAAAAAACTAAAACTTTAAAAAATAATTGATAAAATAATTTTTTCGAATAAATTAAATACAAATGTCAAATAAATTCGTGAAATATTTGTGGACTAATTCTTTTAAAATATATGATTTTAAAATGAATTTAAACAATTAAAACTAAAAATCTAAATTTTTAAAAATAAAAACAAAACCTTAGGAGATTCCTTTTATAGATTCAGTATAAATTTATGTTTTAATTATTTTTTTTGTAGTTTTATGATTATAATTTTTATTTTCTTAAATTTTAAATATATTTTTTAATTTTTTTGAAAATATATAAAAACAATAACCGATTGAATCAACAATCATCCAACCAACCACGTTCTATGAATTTTCTCCATCTTAGATAAGTAAGGTGATATATAAGTCAGTATTTTTCATTTTCTAATTTTCTTGTGCTATCGAAATAACTGAGAAATTTATTTATTTATTTTTCCTGTTCTTTAACCATTTTCCTTAAAAAAAAAAGTTTTTTGTTGATTATTTTTATTTTAAAATTTAAATATTTTATCTAAAGGATTGGTCGCATTTTATTTGTACTTTGACTCTCTCTTAAAAAAATAGTAAAAGTAATAGATAGTTATTTTATAGTGTAAATATTTTCAAAAATAAAATTAATCAAAATATTTAAATTTTTATATCAAATGATATTTTATATTCTATTTTATAAATTTTTTATAATTTGATTTAAAATATTTAAATCATTTTATAATTGAGCTGAATAAAGTGATATTACACTCAATCAAACCTTTTATTAATAGAATAAATTTTTATTTTATTTTTAAATAATATATTTAAAATAATTGATTTGCATATTAATTTATAAATTGATTTAAAATCTGTATTTAATTCTAAATACATAATTTAAAATAAAAATTTAATAAAATTTAACTTAAAATTATTTTTATTAATAAATAATTAAAATTTATAAAAAATAAAAAAAATTCAAAGCTTAATTGTAATAAAAGTCAATATTCTATGTCTCTAATTTTATTGTGCTATCAAAATAAATGAGAAATTTGCTTCTTTATTTTCGTTTTCTTCAAGGCAAAGATATTTTTTACGGGTTTTGGGTGAGACAGCCAACGAATGGTAAAGCAGCAGCACGTGGTTTTTGTCCATCCCGAATTCCAAGGCAAAAACGGAAAACCATAGCCTCCTGCCCCCTACATATATCTTTTTTATGAACTCACCCCTTCTAATCTTCTTTATTTATTTGGGCGTACCCAGATTATAATGTTTCTTGATGATTACACCCTCATTTTGTATGTTTTTCAACTTACCATGGTCTTTTTATATTTTTTTTTATTTTAAAACAATCGTTAAAAGTAATATTAACAAATGAGGAAATATTTGTAATCCAAACATAAATGTTTCATTTAAGTGTAATAAAAATAAATATTTATAGATCAAAATTAGATTCGATTAACATTTTAAAAATTGTTTAAACCTTGACCTGACTCACTCATTTATTTATAAACTATTAAAAATGACATCGTAATACATTTAGAACTAAGCTTAAATAAAATAATTATTTAATAATATAAAATTTTTAACGAATCAACCAGGTCCAAGCAAATCATTGACTTGTCAAGTAGATTGGTTGAATAAATTTAAATTTATTCACAAAATCCAACATATTTTTTGAAAACTTTTAATAAATATCACTACTAATTTTTACATAAAAAGCATCATTAGTGTTAACCTTTTTTCTTTTTCAAGATTTTGAGTAAATAATTACAACAAAAATCAAACATATCTTTCATTAAGTTCTTTGATATTATGATTATCATCCTTTTGGCATAATGTTAAAGAGCATCATTTTGACATAATGATTCTTCACTTGTTTTATTTCTTTATAAGATTAGAAACTAAAACTGAAGATAAAATAAACTTCTTTACGATTTAGGTAAAAATATAAATCGAAAGATTATACAATGGTTAAAGTTACAGGCAAATAAATTAGTTGGTAATAACAATAATATGGACTAGTATTGGGGGTCAAATTATGATTTAATAAATTTAGCCATAACATAGACCGTGGTTACTTTCAGAAATATCTCAAACCTTAGGGGCTCGCGGAAATACGAACGTCATTACCCCAGTTATTTATTGACTCACGGGCTTCGCATTTTGGCCAGGTTCGTGAAAATATCAAAGGGCTTTTTCACTAGAGTTTCGAACTCTCCTTGATTGTTTTCAAGAAATCGCTGCTTCTGAAGGTAAATCCGGAATCTTTTACCACTTTTGCTTTGTTTAATTTTAATTTTCGCAGCTTTTTGTTTGGTTTTCCGTGAAAATACGTGGAAGGAAAAGGAAAATTAGGGTTCTATGATTCTTTCGATTTAGCTGTTCCGATTCGATGTCTTATCTCACTTTTGTGTTAGGCTAATTAGTATCTAAGAGTAAGTTTTGGAACAGATCTAATGAATATATATATTTTATAGATCTGTTTGGTGTTTGATTTCTTTTTTTCGTGGTGTTTAACGTGTTTCATCTTTTTTTTTTACCCAAAGACCTCGAAGATATTGTCCATTAAGTGCTTGTAATTGTGAAAATGAAAAGCCGTAATCTTTAACTTAGCGCAGCTCTTTAGGGCCTGGACTTTTGTTTTTCATTTTTTTCCTCGAAAAAATTGCTTTTCGATTTTATTATTTATTGTGCTATTAACTGATTTTTTTGGAAAAGAAGAAGAAGAAGAAGAAGAAGAAAGATTTGTATTTCATTGTGTTGAGAAATCTTCTACTTTTGGAGTGTGTTTTTGAATATGACCTCTGGACTATATTTCACATGGTTAGGAAGATTCCTTTGCCTCACTGATTTGCTGGTGCTTTTGCCTCTTAATTCTCTTTATTTGTTCACTACACAGCTTTGGAATGTTTGTTGATATATGTATGGTGTTATTAATGCTGCTGTGCTATTTCTCTTTTGAACATGTAGAAACTTAGTGTCTGTTTGATTTTCAAAAAATGTTTTTTTAATATTTTTTAGTGTTTATTTCGTGGAAAATAGCTTGGTAAATAGAAAACAACTTACTAGCCACCAGAAAATAAATTCTTTTTTAGGGGGAAGACAATTTCTGAAAAATAGCTTCTATAAGTATCATGATTTTTAAATTGAAACAATTTGACTTGAGCTAAATATTGTTATTATTAATAAAAATATTTAATTTCTAATTTTAAAAATATAAAATTATTTTGATATTATAATTTTCAATATTTATATTTGAATATTATTGAACATACATATTTTATATTTTAATAATATATATAATATTATTTATTTTAATAATAATTAATAAAATGTTAATGTAATTTATTATTTTAATAAAATATACTTTAATATTACAATAATATTGTTTTAATAATAAAGTGTAACGTTTTAATAAAAGATTATTTAATATTAATATAATATTACCATTTAAAAATTGTAAAACTAATATTTTAATAATAATTTTATTACTTGAAATAATGTTTTAAATATTTATATAATTATTTTTAATTATAAATAGTATTATTTTAAGTATTTAGTATTAATATAATATTTTAGGATTAAATATTATTAGTAAAATATTACTATTTTAAATATTATTATTAAAAATGATTAGTTTAATGGTAGCTAGTTTTTAATGTTTTAATAATTAATATTTAATATTTATGTCAATATTACTGCTTGAAAAATGTAAAATAATATTTTAATAAATAAGTATATTTAAGATATTAATATAATTAATTTTTTAATAATAAATAGTATTATTTCAAGTATTTAATATTAATATGATATTTTAGTTTTAAATATTAATATTAAAATTTTAATACTTTAATAATCAATAACTTGATATTTATTTCAATATTGCTGTTTGAAAATTAGATTTTCCCAAAAATAACATCAGAAAGCATTTTATATTTGAGTCTTCCAAACATAAAAAAATCTCGACTTTTTAGGAAAATCTTCACTTGTTGTAGAAATCATTTTCTGAAAGCCAATTTCAGTTAAACAAGCGGACCCTTAGAGTGTAATGGCACTACTGGATGGTTAACCTACTAATTTTGACAGGTTCTTTTGTAAGTTTGGTTCTAAATATATATATATATATGCGAAATAATAATCGAAAAATATCGCCATATCTTCTTTTCAGGCAAAATGAGGCCCATTTTTTGTGGGAACTTTGAGTACGATGCGCGCCAATCTGATTTGGAACGACTTTTCAGAAAATATGGGAGAGTTGAAAGAGTGGATATGAAGTCTGGTAAGTTTGTTCCTCCCATCTACATTATCGATTATTGTATTGCATGCGAGAAATGTGGGTATCATCCCCCTGTCCTCTTTTTTTTCAATTTTCTTTCATGTTATGGGCAAGGTTTGGCTGGATGTCTAGGTTCCAAAAGATGTCAAGAGTATCATAGGCCTGAAAGCTGTTTTCTATAATTTATTCCATATGTTTTTCATTTTCAATCTGTAAATGAACCCAAATTGGTTGCTTCCTCACTGAATGTTGTATGAAAATTCATAGCAATGATCTGTTTCTGATACGACTAATAGATAATTATATGTACAAGTCAGAGGTGACAAAATTGAGCAAGCAAAAATTGAGCAATCTTTATGTAGGAGCTCCCCGTGTCCAGATTTCTATCATTTTGGATCTGCTGGTGAAGATGGAGGCCAGAGTATGCATCGGTGTGAATATTAAATGAGCCACAGTACATTATTCAACTTGATAGGGTAAAGTAGTTTGTGGTGATAATAGGCTTTTATGAGATTTTGTTTCCAATTCCTTGGCTTTTATTTTCTTTAAAAATATAATCTGGACACTCTACTAAAAAACTAGAGCAAAACAGGCCTAAATTTAGTACTTATCTTAAATTTTACACCCTTATAGTGTACATATGTAAAATCTAAAATATAGAGCAATGTGTATGCACGTACCACGATAATAGAAAAAGGTACTGCAGCAACAAGGAGTGTCGGGTATCCTACTTTCTATCCATGAAGGTGCCAGTACCTTTCACGATGGCTGTGCAGCAGTATGACCTCATAATACACGACTTAGCAGCATCAATAATCCTTTGTTGAGTTTTACTGGGGGCCAGGATGTGTTTAAAGGAAAACAGATTTTTTTTTGAAAATAAGCCCCCGAACTCAACATTTTCTTTGGCGCAGGATTTTCTTGGGGATTAATGGAGGTTCTCCTCAGATATCTGTTCATGCCTGTGACGAGCTTCCTCTTCTTGCTTTCAAGAAGAGTCACTCTGATTCGCAATGGCACTACCATCCCTCATTTTCCTCAGGCATTTTTCCCTTTCATTCCTCATGACTTTTGCCCAGCCCTCAAATTCAGACACGTTTCAAGGTAGAAAAATTGCTGACCTCATGGCAGAGGCTGCTGAAAAAAATGGAGAAGGCACACTAATTCCATTGACCTACCATGAGACATCCACTTTTGGATTCTTGTTCCTTGACATCACTTAGTTCTTCACAAGGTCTGTTACTACTTTTACTGGTCTTAGTTTATAGATTATAGGGAGCTTGCCAAAATTTTGTCCTATGGTAGGATTTGAGGTGGGTTTGTATCTTGCCGAAGAGGAAATGCTAACTGATTGAAGATTCCATTGGTGGGAGGATTCGTAACCTAGTTATCATTTTCCACCCGTATGAAACTCATATTGAGTCCAACTCCTTTGGTGTAGGATTTGCTTTCATTTATATGGAAGATGAGAGAGATGCTGAAGATGCCATCCGAGCACTTGATCGGACAGAATTTGGTCGAAAAGGACGCAGGCTTCGTGTTGAATGGACAAAGGTAATGCTTTGGTATTGTTACTTTTGGAAGAGATCCTTTAACTTGCTTTTTTGTTTGTTCTCTTATCTTAGTAAATGATTTTATTTTTTTACTTTGGGTTGTAGCATGAGCGTGGCATTAGAAGGCCCGGGGGTGGTGGTGGGTCTAGAAGATCTGCAAATACAAGACCTTCAAAGACTTTATTTGTCATCAATTTTGATCCATACCATACTCGGACTAGGGATTTGGAACGGCATTTTGAGGCATATGGAAAGATAGTGAGTGTAAGGATCAGAAGAAATTTTGCATTTGTACAGTATGATTCGCAGGATGATGCCACCAGAGCATTGGAGGCTACAAATTTGAGGTCAAAAGCCTGCTTCTCAAGAAAAATAGTAAATTATTACTTCGTTGAAAAGATAGTGTAAAATTTAGCATTTGTTTCTGAACCATGGTTTCTATTCTACTCGCAGCAAGCTGGTGGATAGAGTTATTTCAGTGGAATATGCAGTTCGTGATGATGATGAACACCAAAATGGGTATAGCCCTGATAGAAGTCGCGACAGGAGACGATCTCCAAGTCCCTACCGAAGAGAGAGGGGTAGCCCAGATTATGGTCGTGGTTCTAGTCCCAGTTCTTATAGGAAGGAGAGGGGAAGCCCTGATTATGGTCGTGGCCGCAGTCCAAGTCCCTATAAGAGAGAGAGAGCTACCCCGGAGCATGGCCGGGGCACCAGCCGTAGTCCTTTCCGAAGAGAGAGGGCTGGTTCTGACCATGCTCGAGGTTCCAGTCGAAGTCCTTACAGGAAGGAGAGGGCTAGCCTTGAGCATGGCCGGGGCATCAGCCAGAGTCCTTACCGAAGAGAGAGGGCTGGTCCTGACCGAGCTCGTGGCTCCAGTCGAAGTCCTTATAGGAAGGAGAGGGCTAGCCCTGAGAATGGCCAAGGCCCCAGCCGTAGTCCTTACAAGAGAGAGAAGCACATTGCTGAGAATGATCGTAGCCCCAGTCAGAGTCCATATAGAAGAGAAAGGCCCAGCTCTGATAATGGTCGTGGACCCAGCCATAGCTCATACAGAAGGGAGAGAGCTAGCCCTGAAAATGGCCGTGGTCCCAGCCCAAATTCTATGCCTGAAGGAAGGGACAGCCCTTATGGGGGTGAAGCTGAAAGCCCCATCAATGAGAGATATCGCAGGTCTGTATCATTATGACCTCAAATTTTTGCTTTATCATTTATGGTTCTTATTATGGAGACTTGATTTGCTTTTTCTTTTGTCGTTTGAACTGCAGTCGATCACCAGCAGGAGAGGAATGATTAGAATATGGAGAAGCTTAGAAGGAAGACCTTTTGTCATTCCGGCAGTACTCAGTTGGAAGTCCTGTTATTTGCTTTTCTTTGGTGACAACTTGTCTTTGCATTCTTATATAGAACTGGAGTCTGACCTTTGTTGCAGTGCATGTTTTTAACTCCTAGATTTCTAGTTTAGGTGCAAGGATGATCCTGTTTACTTTGAATGTGAAACTCATTCTATGCAATATGTAATGCACTTTTTTTGTCTCCTCCTATTTCTGATTTCTTTAGCTATCCCATTTTCTCGTAATTATCTTTGCTTATTATATAAACTGTATTCTGAATCAGAATCTCATTTGTTTTGATAACAGAGCTCTTGAGATTGCTCCTGAAGTTGGCAAATTTATTGATGGCAATGAGCCTGTTCTTTTGTTGAAAAGACTGGCTGTAAAATTTTTTGAATTACACAATCATAATCTGTTAGGTTGTAGGGGAAAAATTCTGTGGGGATTTAGCTACTGATATTTTTATGGAAAGTATTCTGATGTTGCAGATAGAGGCGATTATTATTCCGCGCCTCATTCATGCAAGGAAATGATACTTTGCTTAAGACTCCTGGAGTCTATTCCTCAACTTCTACCAAAATTCCGCGTAGTTTGGTTTTCTTAGCCAAAAATTTCGCTTTCTTATACGTGTCATAATTTGCCTTTTTGTTGAGAGTATATTCCTTCCTGACATCTATATCCATCTACTGTTTTCCGTGGCTGAAAATTAGGCATCTCTCTTCAACTTGGAAGTTTTATATTATATATATATATATATATATATATTTATAAACATAGATGTTTAACCATTCCGGACTACTTGTTAGAGTTTGTAGCCTCCTGGCTATCTATATAAATACCACATTCCAGAAGCATTTCGTGGCTGAATTATGGATACTTCTCTTCAATATTTTACTTAAACATAATATAGGCTCTCAGCAGAGAGAGGCCCATTAGTGTGGTCTTAGTCAGGCTGAGCCTGCATGTGCGGACAGGCATTGGCACCGTTTTAAGCAGGCTGAGAGCATTACAGTCTCCAATAGATCAGCAACCATATTTACAAGAGTGGAACAGAGGCTTTCTAGAGATTTGGTTTTAGAGTTCATTCCATCTTTTTTCTTATTGGAACAAAAAAGAGACGACAGGGACTTCAAAACGTACAGAGCAAACGAACAACTGTGACAACAGGATAGATATGGGCCTTGCAATTCGAGTGACTTTGTTTGCCGCTTCTCTTGCAAGCACTTGTCACTTCCGTAGAAGTCTGGTTAGTATGTCAAACCTGAAGTTCAATCTCTTCTTTAATTTCTCATGTCACCGATGAGGAGTTGAGGTTTCCACGGTGTCCTAAAATGATTCTTTTCCATACTGTTGTGTTTGCTTGCAATAGTTGGAGTGCTTGAAGTTGAAGGCCCCTGTACAGTGAAAGGATGGTAATGCATGCTTTTCACACCAACGTTCCTTCCACAGAGGATAAGCTGCACATTATGGAGCTTAGAAGGTATTTTTTTAAAGCGCCATGATGACATTCCATTCAAAGTTTGGGTTGTCGCTTAATGAGATGGTAGCATTGCACCACTGTTGCTCATCATTCTCATGGATCTTCTCGGAATGCTGGCGCCCATCTTTGGGTTTGGCTCTTTGGCATGATGGATAACAGTGAAGAGGGGGGGTACTTGCAGACCTTGAAAGATATATTTATTTATCCAGATGCACCATTAAGATGCTGCTGAAGCTCCAGGAGAACATTAATCCTTCTTCTTTGGGAAGGGCATCTCGAGGAGCCAGTCCATAATCCACTTGACCAGAAACATGAAATATTGAAGTGCTTAATGCGGAGAGAGATCACTGGCAAACCAGACCGCTCGGGCTAAGTTACATTCAAACAAAAGGTGATTAAGTCTCTCTTTACGGATGCCACAAGGGGCATGGAGAGGTGAAGATTATGATCTTGTGAGGTAGTTTTTGCTTCCATAAATTCTCCAAACATCTTTTTTCAATTTCTTCTTGTGCTGCATTTGAGAGCGTTTCTTCTCACATGCTCCAAGAATTTGTAACTAGATGGGTGGTATTATTGCTGCAAGAAGTGAATTTCCAAGTGGCTTTATCTTTCTCTTCAAAGTGAGAGATTTTTGGTGCGAAAGGTCACTTCCATAGCCCTAGGTTGGTTATTATTGAGCTTTTTGATGTGAACAGTTTGTAGAGCCCCTTTGATAGGGTTTTCAAACCTTGGATTATTGATTTTG
>JAQSVH010000013.1:7059250-7070419 GCA_029448705.1 Adansonia digitata
AAGTATCGGTCCCAAAGTGCCCCACGGCAGAGGCTGGAGTTCGACAAATATGGTTCGACCAGAAGAACATTTCAGGGGTCGTGGGATTCAGGGACTAATTCAGAAAGAGATTTTGCTCAAAATGTTGATTTTAGGTACAGGGCTCATCCAGCATCTGATCGCTTGAAACAGGCTTGGTAGTTCCCACCATGGCGAATGAACTCCCCACCCCCTTCTATTTTCATTTCCTTGTGTGTGATAGCAATGCTAGGGTTGTAATTAACTTACTGTGATGTTACAAACTTTGATCCTGTAAGATCAAATTAGTTCGTATTTGTTTTAAATCTTAATATTTATAACTTCTTTTTTTATTTCATTTCATGCTGCAACGATCATTTTGGTTTAAAAAAAATGGAAAAACATAGTTTTCAACCGCCTTTGCTTTACTATAGTTGCTAGTTCGCTTGCTTTGAATCTGTCTTTCGGATCAGTTTCAACTTTAACTCAAAATTATTTTGAAAATAATAGCAAAATAAAAACAAAAGAGCTATAGTTCGGGTTGTCTGCTTCCCACTGTGCATTCACGGAGGTTAAATCTACCCACCAGCTTATATCAATGGCCTCGTTTCATTGTTTGCCTAGTTGCCTTTCGTCCTATCAACTTTTTTTGTCTGAAAGCGACTATATGTATAACATGGTGATATCGTTGATCAACATTCCTTAATTATCCAGAACAAAACAAACGAAAACCTTGGATTCCCAGAACTGACAGTCACACTGAAGAATCATACTATTGTGAGAATGATTTTGTAAAAGCAGTTGCGGATCAAAGAATTAAAAAATTTTTTTAATGATGACATGAAATCAATCTCGAGACCATGAAGATAGAGCTCTAGGACAAAGATCAGCTCAACTCACCCACAACTTTGAACGTGATATCATGGCATGTTTGCCCTCTGCCAAATTTTTTTTTTTTTTATCTTGTTCATGATTAGCTTTTATATCCTAACTTTTGAATCTTGCTATTATCGAATTTTATGTTATTCTAATTCGAATGTGAGTATTAAATAAGTACATAATTAATATTATTATATTTAAATTTTTATTTTTTATATATTTTAAAAATCTTTATAAAATTATATTTTATATTTATGTAAAAAAAAGTAATTAATACGAATAGCATCATAGACTAAGTGTGTGAATATGAATAGTTCATGATATTAACGGTTGGAGCACATGAAGTATATGTGAAGTAACTGCCTGTTATTACCATTTCTGAGGAGTAGGACACAGTTAGCTTTAGTCTTCTTATAGAATCATTATAGTCTTTGATTGCTGGCTGAGGCCCACAATCAGTGAGGGGATGAAAAAGGACATGTAATTACTGGTAATTGGTTGTTTAACTTGTTCCAATCCAAGGATTGAAAATGAACAGTGTCACAATGGTTCATCTTAACCCAAGTTCAAATAAAAAGCAACAGTGTGCTGTTTTGCTTTTTAAATATTTATATCATGATTTAAGTCTAATCAATCTAATTTACAAAATCATGCAATGAAATATAATCGAGTGCAAAGATCAAACAAGATTTCAAGAGAGATTGAAAGATACACAAGTTTGCGATCAGTGTTAAGAAACATGGTGAACCCGAGTAGGGTCGTTTTGAACCATAGGAAATGAAGGTGGAGCAGGCTAAGATTTGCTTGCCCTGCCACAGTGGTGCAAGTCCACGGCTGCATCTATTGAGGTGACCCAGGAAAAGCAAACATCAGCGCTCCTTATCATTATTCGATGACCCTCCCATTTTCATGTATGTTATAAAGTTGTTATCAATTTGGACTTTATCCTACTAGCCCACTAGTTGAGTTTTTTTCACGAACAACTTTTGTTCTTCGTCTTTTATTAAAGAGATCAGGCCCATTTGAATGTAGGCAAAAACAACAGGGTCTGAGGATAGATGTATATTCAAGTCATAGGAGCTAGCAATTGCCGATATTTGGTGATGTTATTGATGCGGCGATTAAGATAGCTGTTTCATGAGGTTGAATGAGTTTCATCGTATAAACATGATAAATCTGTAAAAGAGATGTAAAAGCAATAATAATAGCAGT
Source organism: Adansonia digitata (assembly GCA_029448705.1). NCBI lineage: Eukaryota > Viridiplantae > Streptophyta > Magnoliopsida > Malvales > Malvaceae > Adansonia > Adansonia digitata. Next base: position 7,061,339 of record JAQSVH010000013.1, read on the forward strand.
CTTTGGATGTTTAAACAAAGCTTAAGACACTAAAACACAGGACTAAGATTTATGCATTTACAAATTGCATGCAAAAAAAGGAGATCTCCGAATAGGAAAAAAAATCCAGTGCTAGTTCTCATCGCAATCCCATCTAGAGGTGGGAACACAGCTTAGGTAATGACACCAATGGCAACGATCATTTCCATTTTCTCCCCTAAACAGCATTACCAATGCAACAGTGAATCTGCATTTTAGTAAAAGAATAGAAAGCATATGATTCAGTGTGTGATAATTGCAGGAAATATGGAATTTGAAAATAACTTCCATATAAATAGTACAACATCGAATTTTCTACCTTCTTCCTGATCTCAAAAAATCACATAAGGATGACCATCTCAGACCATGGAAACAAACCAACAGAGATGATAAGGAGCATTAATAACTATGTTATCCGAATTTTCCATTCTAGAGTATCCTTTATTCCATTAACAAATATTCATAATAATACCCATGATTTCATTGAGATCACCAAATTACGATCATATTAAAGCCATATGAACTAAGGATGACAACAATAAATTATTTGGAGCATGAATGGTTAATTACTTACCCTAAAACCAACAGCACCACCGAAACCAACCACAAGACATATTGGTAAGGCTTGTACTTGGATTTGAAACTAGTACCGGCTGGAAGATTCCGACGCTCTAACCACCCAATCTGAGGACGAGGTAGCAGAACAAATCCGAGGAGGAAACCGGTTAAAAATCCACCGATGTGTGCAAAATTATCAACATGCGGCAATATCCCTATTGCAAGGTTAATGGCAGTGATGAATAGAAGAGTGAGCAGAGCTACAGCCTGTGGGAATATTAAGAAGGGTAGTAAGCAAGACGAAGGGTCATTAGTAAGACCATTAATCATGACAGTGTAGAACGCATTTTGTGAACCATAGCAAGGTAAATGCTAAAATAATTCTATGGTTAAACATTGTATTGATATATCTACAAGTTTCTATGATGAAGGAATCATAACGGCTAATATTCTACATTGCTATGACTTTTCATTTTTCTCTAAAGACCCATATTTGACACATTTTCGGACATGCGTATAGAGATATAACTTTTCAAAAACCATCCAAATACATGAGTAAACTTAGAAAAAAAATAAACATAATCATGTCGGACACTCACATTTAAGTAACATAGGTTATATTTTCACCTTATTTGTGTATATGGTCCAGTTTGTAATAAGTTCAGAAAGCATTGCACCAAGAAGTCCGAAAAGAGCACCAGAGGCACCAACAGAGATGTTGTTTCGGATAAATAGAGAGGACAGTACACTTCCACCGAATCCGGACAAGAGATAAAGAATTCCAATCCGCACTGCCACATCGTCAATTTGTAACAACAAATATCAGATCATTGCAACATCCCAAATTCTAATTTACAGGGATTAAAGTAAAAAAAAATTGAGCAAGAAGCTAAAATCAACACTTAAATTCAGTTCAATGTGTTACTTAACAGATAAATTTCAAACAAAAGGGGGAAGTGTACCAAACCCAAACTGTTGTTCAAGGCGTATGCCAATGAAGACCAGGCTCAGCATGTTTGCTAGGAGATGAATAACGCCGGCATGCAGCCAGATGCAAGTGATAAGCCTCCATCCTTGATGGTTAACCACAACTTTGGTCCACTCAAGAGCTCCCAACTTCTTCAATCTGCCACAAAGTAACAACATTTCTTCATTTTAAATAGCAAAACAGGAGTCTAAGCTATAGAAATCTCCTACCGAAATGTATCGTCGCTAGTTTCCATCAAGATCAGGAAAGAAAATTAAATTTTGTACCCTTATAAATTTTGTTATTTGCAAAACCATGCATACCTTCTTGGATTTCGATAAATATCTCATTTGCTTTACACTTCTTCTCTATCAGACACCGATATTTGAAAGAATTTTGATTTATAACTTCGCTAGAAACAAAAATCCTTCTTCCTTATTGTTTCTTCTCATTTTTCCTCTACCAAGCAATTGAAAATATATTTTTATACATTTTCCACTAATCTCTTTCAATACTCCTACTTTCCCACCAATCGCAATGTCATGTAGCCTATTTCAAAGTCCATTGAAGTCGGGAAGGAAATTTGTGTTTATATGGAGCACAGGTGTGCATATAATTCTTTTAAGTTAATGCGTAAAATGGTAAACCATGAGTAGTATTCTTGCTGGCGCGTTGGTATGAGTAAAGTATGACACCGATCAAAAGGAGACTTAACGAGAAAAGGTGAAACTGTTCACCAAAGAAACCAGATTCAAGCTCCTTAAGGACCAAAACAAGTATAAGATTCACAAGTTCCACAAACATCTGTTTGAAAAAGAAACTTGATCAAACAATAGTCCTTGGGTAAGAGTTAAGATTTGAGATTTATAAAAACAAGCATTACAATCAGTACAAGAAAAATTTCTACATCAAAATCTCCAATCACTTGAAAAAAAAGATCACTTAACATGAATGAAAAACAGGGTTTTCATATTAAAACCCTACTGATCCCAGTTAACAACGTCCAGGAAAAAATATAGCTGATATATAAGTATTAGATTATGGAACTTTACCTGAAAGCATTTTCCTCGGACAATAGTCAACCACAATAAGAAATTCGAAGTACTCTTTTACCAATTAGAATTTTACATTGCCAGCAAAAAAAAAAAAAATCAAATATTTGGTGTGAACTGTGAAGAGAAGATTATGACTTGGAAGAAGGAAGCAATTTTCAGCTAAAACAACCAAATTTAAGGACTTAATAGCCCCAGTAGAAAAATGATCAAAGAGAAAGCAAGCATGGCTACGAAATAGGCTAAGAAATGCTCCAGAAGCCATTACCCATATTCAGAATTAAAACTCACATAGAAAAACTTAAAGTCGGGCACAAAAAAATATATATATAGCAACGAAAGCAAGAGGGCAGGCGAACCATAAAAGAACATGAAATAGAAGGTAGCAAAGGGAATAAGTAAATTATACGTAGAAGAAGAGGGTCCGAAAAGAGGATTCTCTCTCAAAGGCTCAAAAGAAAACCGACCAAGAAACCTCGCCACGCAGTTGCCGACAAGCCTCGTATGCCTGTGCTTGGGACAATTGTTGAGGTACATAACAACAATGAAAACAGCAATATTAGCCACCACGAACATAGGCACCAACCACGATGTCCACCGCGTCTCTGTATCCTCTATCAGGTAAGTCGAGGTAGACGCGTAACCACCTCTGCTGCTGGTATTATTAAAATTATTGCTATTTCTGTTTCTCTTCATCCCTCCTCCTCCCCTGCTCTCTATATCGTCCCCTGGCATTTCCAATCACCTTTCCAAAACCAAGAAAAAAAAAATATCTTTAACTATTATAACTTTTGCTTCTCCTCTATATTATCCTGGAACTTTCCCCTGATTATGTATTTCTTGATGGAGTTAGTGAGAGGGTTTAGTGAGAGCTAATGGAGGGAAGATAATGAAGGAACTGGGACCACGTATGTTGTTTTGGTTTCAGATTTCTAACCGCCGTAGTTGGCTGGGAAATCGGTTAAAGTAAGAGGAGTGGGCGTTGTATGAGAAGACCCCTGATGGACTGGCACGTAAGAAGCGTAAAGTTTGGTCAATTACGAGGAGAAAGGTGATTGGTTTTGAGGGGGGAGCGGTGTGGGGAGCATGGGATGCGGACTCTAGCATACGCGCACAGCGAACTTACTCTGCCCGTAACTTCCAGCCTTGCGGTTATTTAAACTCACTCACTTAACACACGCGTCTAGTTTAAATAGTATCACCTCGACAGCTGACAGGACAAAAAGACAAGAACGGCAGACCTTGGCACGTTATCGATTTTATTTTTTTATTTTAATTTTAAAAATTAATATAAAAATAAAAAATAATTTTTTTAATTTTTAATATAATCATTAAATATACATTGAATAATATGATATTATTAAAATCATAATTTAAAAATTTAAATCAATAAATTATAAATTTCGTAACTTTTACAATTGAACCACATTTACAAAAATAAAATAATTTAATTACCTTCGTATCAATAAATTTTTATTATTTTATTTTATACAAGTATTACTCTAATAATTTAATAACAAATTTTCAAAAATATTAAAGTTTTCACATCAACCATCTTGACAATAAAAGTATATTTATAGTTATTTTAAATTAATTTAATAACTAATAAAAAGATTAATACTTTTCCTTTTAATCAAACCTTGCGCATCAAAATGATTTTTTTTTTTTTCAATATGTATGTCCAAAAATAAAGTAAATTCTTAGCATGCAATAAAGGAATATGACTCATTGTTCTCTTCATAAAGCCAATTGGCATGGCTGCTTCTTTTGCTTAAAATTTATTCCAATTCTCTTTTATAAACCATTGAGCATGCTTCTATTGCTTTTAATCAGTTGTCTTTCCTCAGGACTCATCTTACTTTTATTTTAGACTTTGAACAAAGGGTTTTAGTTAAGCCAATATCCTTAAAATATTTTTTTAGTATTAATTAATATATTTTTAAAATAATAATATTATTATATTAAACGATAATAATTATAATTTTATTTATTATTTTTAATGCATGTAGATAAAATTTTTAATATATACAGTAACTTGAAAATTATTTTTAGAACATTTCATTTAGTAAAATTCTTGAATGAATAAGCAAAGAAATTACACAGCACTGAAATTTTGGCATGACCAGTACTGTGTTCACTGATTTTAGTATTTGTCAAAAAATAATTACTTTATCACCATAATGATCTCCAAAAAAGAAAAATCATACCATTAATTTAGAAGGATTATATTCTATAACTAAACTTGGTGGATGACAGAGTTTGTACTTTGTTTTTCTTCTAACATTGATTTTAAATGTTTAAAATTTTTTCTATGATTATAAGTTCAATATATATATATATATGAAACGGTAAATCCTTATAATTTATTATCTCATGTGATTAATAGTAGTATTTATTGAAGACAGAAGGAGGATGAAAAAGGTTATTTACATTAATAATTCCATTAAATCAATATTGATTAATCAATCGATTTTAAGTATTTAATTTTAACTAAATTATTTAACATACTTAAAATATTATATTTTAATTTTAAATTTTAATTTTTTATAATTTGTATAAGTATAATCGTACAATAAATATATAAAATGTCAAATATAAATAAAATATATATCGATAAAAAGTTTAAAAAAAAAATTAAACAACGTAAAACTTAAAGATATCAAATAATAAAAATTTTAATTTATGATGATAAAATAAATGAAGTTTGATTAATTCGATTAAGTGATTGAATTAATAGAAATTTTTTTCAAATGATTAATGCTAAATTTAATTCGGTTAACAGCTAAAGTGAATAAAATATTAATTACTTTGATTAATGTTTATTCAATTTGATTACGAATCAATCCATTGAATGCACTCCCAACTTTACCTATTTGCTCTAATTATTTATGTTGGCTTGAATTTTGACTTTTGATGATTTCTTCTCTTAATAGTATTTATGGGTCAGATACGTTCCAACTTAAGAAAAAGAAAATTATTTAGACTCAAATTGAAATAATTTAAAATGATATTAAAAAATTTTAAATTAATATTTATAATTAAATTTTAATAAAAAATTAATTTTTTTATTATATAAAAGTTAATTTAAATTAAACAAAAAATGACCTGAATTACTAAAACATTTAGCGTATCCAATTGAATGGACTACTCAACTTATGAGCGAGTCCAATCCGGCTTTGCTTTCGTGCAAGATAACATCAATGTAGTTGGATAATATAAGTACCAAAGCCAGGCTGGCGAATATGGTTAGAACAATCCAGTATTTCGTTCCTAGCTGGAAAATTAGCAAATCTAGAACGGGGAAAGAAATTGTGGTGCCATGCAAATTCCCAGCAAAGCATTGGAAAATGAAAATGAAAGCATTTTTTATGTTAAAAAAAAAAATTACCAATTCACTTTTTTCATTTTTTTATTCTACAAAGTTGAGATGGCGTTATCAAAAGTTCCTTACAAGTTACAAGGAATCGGGAATAAAGTGACAGGGAAGGAAGAACAACAGCGAAGATTGTATAACTTGCAAGATTCATAGTGACAGAATGGCGGAGCTTGTGGCTATCGTTTAAGACTGTTTGTTGGTACGAGTATACACATGCTGAAACCATGATTTTTGTTTCAGCATAATTTTTAGTACCACTAGTCTTTCTTCTTTGAGGTTGCTTGTCGAGTGATTAGTTGAATTAAGTTGAATTGGTTCTGTTTCTTGTAATTTGCAAGCCACTGTCCGCCGGTTGGTCGAGCTTTTGTCATTGTCATCAAGTGTCAGGGTATGACGAAGCTGGTGTTAGAAGAAAGAGGGTACAAAGAAGCTGGGAACTACCAAGAAATAATGACAGTTTTTTCTTCAAGACATGTTCACCAAAAAAAACATCAAGATCTAACAATCTCGTCAGTCGACAGGCCCCGCCTCTAGTGGTGAAACATTTCGACAGACAAAGAAATTCTTCGAGAGGAAGCTGGCTCCATCACGCTCAGCATAGCGTGCTCGGGAAACAAGGTTTTCCTCGGTCGGCAATGCAAGATTTTTCTTTTGAAGTAAACCCAATTCTGCAACAACGTGCGGGCCGAAGTAACCAACCACGAAAGGCAAAATGCTTTGTTTGAGATTGCGCTGAGAACAAAGCAAAAAGAAGCATTTACTCTAATATGAATTGAAGACTCTTGTCTAATAAACCATGAAAGAACAAATTTGCTCAGTGCAAGCTGATAAAATAGCCGCGGGGTAGGGTGGGGAGGCAGCCAATTACACTATCAAAGAACACAAAATTGCAGATGATTTCTATTGCACCAAGAGTAAGAGTTTCAGTGTTTTCCACCCCCAGCAAGTTTGGGGCCTTTTGTTGCAGCCGTCTTGCCTAAATTACCCTTACCCAAAGGAGTCTTTTGTTGCTTAGACAGCTCAGCCTTCTTTTCATCCTTGGTTTTCTTAATCCTCTCTTTGATTTCGCCAATGTTCGATAATATAACGGGTAAGAAAATGTAACGTTAAAAAGTAGAGAAAAACGAACATAGGAACCATGGCGGTAGACCCGATTGAAAGCCGAACGGGTCAGATTTATGTTTTGGACAAAAATTTTATAAATTCAATTAAACTCGATTATCTTTTGATAATAAAAAATATTATATTTAAATTTAAATTTAATTATAAATTATATTAATTAATATTAATATAAAAATATTTTAATAACAATGCAAGTAACAAAACTAACTTTCAATTAATCTAAATTTCGACTCTATCCGTACTCGCACTTATAAATTTTGAGTAACAGTTTGACATTAGCCACCACTCCGATGGGTTTTCTCGCGAAAGGAAGAAGGTAATCCAATGCTGTGATCCATTTATAGCCAGTTTCTGGACTAGTTGTGTGTAAGACCAATATGGGATGGTCTCGCCTATTAACTGTAAATTTTATATTGCATATAGGCCTCAGTTTTGCTAGCCTCCGTAGGCCCATACTAGCAGGAGCACGGCCCACTAAAATCTAACCCAAACTGATTGCCAATAGTTACCGCGGCTTCACCGAATTCAACATTCGGTTATCTTTCTTCTCATACAGATTAATCTCGGAGAATTGATTTAAAGCTTTGGACATAATATTTATATTAATTGTATAGTTAATGTAATAATTTAATTTTTAAGTAAATAAATTTAGAGTTAAAATTGAATAATTATAATAAAGTCATGTAAGATTTAGGATGAATTAAGATTTGATAATATTTGACATAATTATATGATTATAACACGCATAATATCATAAAAACACGACATGAATACATTTTCAAAATCTATAAAATATGAATTATTCACATATCAAATTTGATATAAATATAAAATATTTTAAATACGATTATGATACAATAAAATATATGAATATGATATGAATACATGAACATGCTAAAATTTGCAAAAAATGAATTATAAACGTGTAAAAATTTATATAAATTTATAATACTTTAAACATGTAAAAACTAATATAACATATAATTTTCTCTAAATTAAATTACTATGATAAATTGATTCACAACATGAATATGATACTAACAAATAATTTTTAATTAGTTAATAGTTAAATTATACAATGATTACTTGAACTCAAGCCCTATCAAAAAGGGTTTGACCTAAAATGTTTCGAAATTGAAAATTTTAAATTCGAAAATGATTATTCAAATTGGAGTTTGATAAAAAAAAAGCTGAACTTAAAATGAATTGAAATTAAAAAAAAATCTAAATTAAAAAATGTATGAACTCAAAAAAATGCAAACTTAATATTACTCAAGTATGAAATAACCTAAGATTCAAAATATCTTATTTACATGAATCAAAAGACAAAACAAAAATACAAATATTATAAAATTACCTGTTTATTCCCAAAATCACATGCAGAGGGTCCTAAACAAACTCTACTTTTTTTTGATACCATAATTCATCTCCAAACTATAATTTCTGCCATGTTTTACTAAAAAATTTAAAAATATTAAAGATGATTAATAATTATTTTTAAAATATAAAACATTATCTCTAAAAATTTTAGAGGTAAAAAATATTCCTTGACATTTGTTTTCTAAAACCACGCCCCTAAAAAATTTTAGGGATACTATTCGTCTCTATTATTGTTAAATTAGAGATAATATTCGTCTTAATACTACTAAAACTAAGATAAAAAATGTTTCTTCTAATCATTCTCTGATACCGTCCTTAAAAATATTTTATTTTGTATTATTTTACATGCAAGAAGTGCATTTAAAAAATCCTAAATTAAGCTCTTTCATATATTAGATAGCTTTTAAAATAGGTTATAGATACTCGATTGTCCAATATTAATAGAATTAGTCTAGTAAAGCTTAGTTTACATTGTTGTAGTTTGAAAAAAAAAATCCTTGATTTTAAAAAAAAATTGCATTAAAAAGTATCACCAAAAAGTGCTAGAAAAACTATAATGTGAGAATGCTGAGTATTTAGCATCATTATAAAAAATTACTATTGAAAGT